>VMKM01002054.1:0-92484 GCA_008360985.2 Macquaria ambigua
AGTAAATTGAAGAAAATTAAATGGAAGAGGGGAGAGAAAGGGGATTTGAGAGAGAGACGGGGTGAGCGAGAGGGAGAACGAGCAAGAGAGCGAGAGAGAGAGAGAGAGGGAGGGAGGCTGATGAGAGGTTTATAAAAAGGAAAGTGAAGATGATGTAGAGGGCGTATGAAGTGGGCCTCTGTCATTGTAGTTAATGCCGCCTCAACGACGGCAAAAAGACTGCAGCTGAAGAGGGCTCTGATATGCAGCCTGACAAAAGCACTTATCAGATGCAGCGCGCCTTCAAAAATGCTGACGTGCCGACAAAACATTGAAATCAAGTCAGCTGGAAGGCAGATTGACGACCTTATTCAAATTGTCTGGTTGATGCAGTGTGTCAGAGAATATGTTTTGTAATCATTTTTTACTCATTTTGGAAATTATTGCAAATGATGTGACGAAATATAGTTTCTGCTTTAAAAAAAAAAAATCACATTCCTTTTATGTTCTGAAGTGGTTTCATGCTGAAGATAAATGCGTCATGACTAAGTGCTGAAATGACATGTCAACGCAGTTCTCTTTTTAAAGCGGTTTGGTTCATGCTGCACAGCTACACGACCACTGTTACAAATCCAAATCACTGGAGCTGGTAAGAAGCTGATAAGTGTCTTGCTCAAGGACACTTCAGAAGGACAGAGCCTTTTTTTTCACTTCCTCTGGTTCAAAGGCAAGCTCCCTACTGACTAATCCAATCTAGTGGTGGTACATTTACTCAAGTGTACTTAAATACAAATTTGAGATACTTGTACTTTACTTGAGCATTTCCATTTCATGCCACTTTATACTCACACAGTAGAATTCAGTGGGAAATATTGTACTTTTTACTCCACTATTTGAAAGCTATAGTTACTAGTTACTTTACTAATTACAATTTCACATACAAAACATATGAAGAGCTCATAAAATATGATACATTATTATAGATTAAATTATAAGTGTCAAATTAGAGATGAAATGATTAGTTGATTCCAGACACTGTCAGATTTCAACTTCTCAGATGTGAGAATTTGGTGGTTTTCCTTGTCTAAAATTACAGTAAACTGAACAGTTTGGAGGTTTGGACTATTGGTTGGACAAGACAATCATTGTGAAGATGTCACTTTGGGCTCTGGGTAATTGTGATGGGCATTTCTCCCTATTTTCAGATGTTTTACAAACCAAACAATTAATCAATCAGTTGAGAAAACAATCAGCAGTTTAATCCATAATGAAAATAATTGAAGCCCTATTAAATATTTTACAAAAATTAGCTCCATCTCAAAAATTCTGCTTACACAAAATTGCATAAGTAATAATAATCTAATGATATAATATAAAATAGTATGACAGTCATAGGGGCCATTTCTCTGCATTGAGTACATTTTGTCAATAATACTTAGATACTTTTGCTTAAGTAACATTTACAATACAAGACTTTTACTTGTAATGGATCTGAATAATACTTCCTCCATCACTGTCTCACTCTACCCTGTCAATATTATTAGGTTTGGTGGAGTCTCAGATATAATGTGCAAGAACATCATAAACAACGTGGCAGATTAGAACGGGTTGGAGCAGCTGCAGTGAAAGAGGTAAGGAGGTGTCGAAACTGGCAAGAGAAAACAGAGAAGAGAGAGGGCTGGAGGGAAGAACACATGAGGAGGAGTAAAGGATGGGAACAGGGGGAACAAGCAGTAATAGCAGGATGGAAGAAATGAAAGTCAACTCCACCTCCTGCAGTATACGTTGTAAAATAAAGAGGACATCCCACTGTCTCAATGTAATGATTGAGTCTACGTCACCTTTCTGTTCACCGCAAAGAGTTGACATTTGATGGGTTTGTTTACGGTGGCAGATTCCATGTAATAAAGGGAGCTTTAATTTATTTTGTGAACTTGTGAAAGCCCCGCATATTGTCACATAGAAGAGGACTGCTACATTGCCAGGCCTCTTTTGTAGAATATTTCAGCAGGTACAGACCTGACCAGCAGATGTCACTGTTGACCTACAAAACACAGACATGTCTGCATGACTTTTCAAGTGTTGCTATGGCAAGGACTTACTTAAAGTATGCTTATATTCACAATAAATGTTTATGGTCAAATCCCCTATCTGTGGCCTAAGAGGGATATAGATAATCAGTTTCAAATAATTCATGGAAATCAGTTGCATAGATAATAAAAGTGATGTCTGTGACCACTGATTGACAATGCACTGCAACTGGCCTGTTTCTTTCTCTACACTCTGTAATTATGGGCTATTATGGGCTCCCATAGTACAGATTGACCTTAATAAAATTAGGAGACCTCTGACGCACTCATTCACACACACAAATTAGAATACACACATTCTCACATCCACTCTGCATGTACGGATGCTACAAACAGGTACACACACACACACACACACACACACACACACACACAAACAAAAAAGAAATCAGGTTACTCACACACAGCTCTAGAGCAGAAATAGAAAACCTTGTCACTACTGCACATTCAAATCACAGTCTGTCAGTTTAAATCTTCGTTTATGTACAGTTTGGTGCCGATATTTTAAAACATATTTTGTACGAATTATAGAATATAAATATTGATCAACCCATATAAAATCCCTGGTGGCTCATTTATCCCACAGCTACCCTGCTGTTGTCCTTCTCCTCACAGGAACTAACTCATTTTTATCTTCATCCAGAGGAGGCTAACTAAGCATTCAGGCTGTTTGTAAACAATGGCTGGCTTCCTGTTTTCATGAATACATTCATGTCGTACAGAGCAGCTCCACTCGACTACCTTGATGGTATTTGTTGAAAGAGGGGATTTTCCCACAGGGGTTCAGGAGTTCAATATCTGGAAATCTTGTTGTCATGAGGACAATTCGGTCACCACCTACTGTTCCTTTCTTGACAAATCTTTCAATTTAGGTTACCACTTCCTCCTCGTCTTATCCTCTCCTCAATCCACACACACACACAAACAAACTCCTGGTCCCTTGCTTCAATCCTTCCTTCCCCTTTTCATCTCATCCTTCTATTCTCCCTCCCTCCCTCCCTTCCTTCCTTCCTTTCTTTCTTTTCATTACCTCTTCACCCGCAGCTCTTCCTGTAGTGGCGAGCAGGGATGGTGGTAACACTTTATAATTTTTCCCCAGTGATCCAAAAATGATTTTGCTAGTGCATCTAGTGTTTTGCATAGCAAGACTGATATAAACATCAATAATTCATTGTTACGACTCTGCTGCTTGAACAGGAGCAGGAGTTACACAAAATTAATTGATGAATGAATTAAAGGTCCTGCACACCCACAAAGGTATTTTCTGCTACATCATGTCTTCACCAGACATTTTTCTACTCTAATTTTCAGTCATACTGTACATTAGCTAACTTTCCATTTAACATAATCAGTGCAGCTGTCTACACCGGCTGTGTAACTGTTCACGCTTAACTCATGCTTTATGCACATAACGGTGACCCAGAGCCTCTTTTAACAGTTAAAGTCTGCAGCTGTCTGACGGCAGACTAACAGCTGCCACTGTTGTGCTGGTGACGTGTTCCTGTCGCAGCACAGCCCGTGTGTAGAAGAGGTGTTATTCTGAGTTTTTTTGACCTCTTCTCAGGCTGAAGTTGGGCAGAGTGATGCTACAGTAGAGGTTTGCAATGGTCACCAAAACTACAGACTCCAGAAGAGGTAATTTGTCTCACCCTAACAGGTGCAGCAGAACAAACAGGAGAGTGAGGTTGGAGATTGAGCGCTGTCTGTACATGCCCACACAGTCCCCCGAGGACTACTCTGCCAAAATAACTCAGAACACCTGTGTGGGTGTGAAATGGGTGTAATGTCTAAAAATCTATATACTGTTGAAATAATATGATATGATATTATTTTATTTAATTTCATTTATTTATTGATTTTTTTTTTCCAGGGACAATGTGCATTGATCATCATCACTGTAAATGATCCAGTGTTAGCCTCAAAGCTAATTTTCAACTGTTGTCCTTTGGCCAGATGTTAAATTAGCCATTAAAACAACAATAAAACACACAACATGTAATATTAGAACTGGAGAAAGCAAAACATGAAGCAGTTGAACGGGATGGAAAAACTTAAGGCAAGCAACATGCAACTATAAGAGAAGCAGTTAAAACATGACATCATATCACATTACAGAAGACAGGTAAAACTAATAAACTGAGCACAGAAATTCATTTGTAACCTGTGGGAATTGTATGCATAACAAACTAATCTAGGCTCAAATGTTCACCTACTAGCATTTCAGTGCTTTCAACCTAATCTCACAGTCTTCTTCAGCCAATGGATTTAACAAGTGGTAAAACAAAGAAATATTAATATTAAAGTTGATTGCGGAAACAAAATAATATAAAACAACTTTACTGAGTAAGTTACACTTTAAATTAGTGGGAGCGCATTTTCGCTGCATTTACAGGTACATAACAAAATATTAATATCATCAGAGCTCATTTTTGTTGTCACTGGATTCTGCCGTATATTACCTGGACCAATCAACTCATGTGAATATTTTAACAACATATACCGTACTGCATTTCCAATTATCTTCAGAACATATGATGTTCAGTGTGCTCAAGTATTATCTTTTTATATGATGTTAAAAATATTGTGATTACTAACATTGTTATACCTTGTTTAAAAGTGTTATGTCTTCTCCTGAAGTTCTCATTTCTACTACAGAGCTTTACACATTTGCCATTATCAGGCAAAGCTCAGCAAAACCAGTCATTTGTTATCTCAAGATAATGGACAAATTAAGTCTGATCTCAAACTAATAGGCTAAGACAGAATTATGACAAACCACAGCTGCTCTCAGCTTCCATACTCTGCATCATTTGGTTTGCAAATACTACTTAATGGTTTTTGCACATGTTTCAAAAACCTGATATTTTTCTTTGGCTAAGGCGTCTACATTTTCCTAATGTTGAAAGATTATTAAGACATCTAGGTGTGTAATGTTATACTTATTCTAATAATGACCATACACTGATTAAGGTAAATAGATATGTAAATCTTTACAAAGCTAATGAAGAATTACTATGTAACATACTCAATGAATAGTTCACTGACTTTGTGTAGCCATGAAACATTCGTGTGAGTATGAAGTTAATTTCACTTTCAGAACTATTAGAATTGTCTGAGTATGAACATCAGGCTCTGCCAAGGAGTGGAGGTTAGTTTAGATATAAAAACTATGGCCAGTCTGGCATAAAATCCAGAATACACAGTCTCACTCCCAAGAGGGGAGAATCTATTGACTTTAGTGTCTCTGTGACCTTTCTTGTAGCACCACCATTAGGCCAAAGTTTTTATTTTCCAATGTCTGTATTTCTTGACCTGTTGCTTGCATACAGACAAAAAATGTGTAACATAGTTCACACACCCAGCTGGAGGAAGAAACATGATCTTGGATGTTGCCCGTCATGACACTATCAGACTCACCTTTCAATTTTTAAACATGTATCTCCTGACGTCTTATTATAAATACAGTCAAATATTTCCTGTTTGTAATAGATGCAACAAAAAGAAACTACTTGAGTTTTATGACCTCATGAACTTTCCCCTACAGTCTCCACGTTGCTCATCAGATCACACATATCAGAATTCCCTTTGGCCAAATAGCCATTTCACAATGGGTCAAAGCCCAGAAGAGACTGAATCCCAGGCTTATTCTCAGAATCAGCACGTTAGCAGGGTCATTATCACCCTGCTGCTGTGAGATGTGCTGAATGTTATCAAACATGCTTGATATTTTGTCTGAGCTCTTCCTACTGTGAAAACCAGTGCCTTCGAGGCTGCACATTGTTCCAACAGAAAATCCAAATTTACAGCTGGCAAATGTCATATCAGTTCAGATAAAACATCCTCTAATGGGCCTGTCGTCATACAGCATCTGTTTTGTCATCTGCTCAGTACCATGTTGACTGTGAAAGTAACGCTTGACATTATTAGCCCTTGACAGATGAGTGTGTTTGTATTGTTTGAGGAGAAACCTGACATTTTACGTTTCTTGAAAGCTGCAGTGTCAAGAATTAGATAACTTCAAGCTGTTAGTAATGCACATTGCAAATAAAGGCATTTACAATAAAATGATAATATGCATTATGATAATAATAGGCATTATGAAATAGCTTCTTTTAGTTAGTATGAGATTGTAACATATAATATATATATATATATATATATATATATATATATATATACACCAAAACAAAGCTGGCTATAAATATATATGACAGAGTTTCTGGATCAGGGACAGTTGTAATAAAACTGTAATAAGCGGCAATAAAAACGTTGTAGCAAGGCCATTTTCCACCCTTCCTCTAGGCAAACTTTCACTTTCTCTGTACTAGTTTAACACCGCTACTATTATACGTTAAATGTGCATTTGTATCCTTCAGAACTGATATTTTTGTTGTAGGCTACTTCCTTGGATTCTTCCCAAAGGAAATGCGTCTAATTCACACCTCACAAAATACCAAAATACCCAATTTTTTAAACCTGAGATATGACTTAAGATCAAAACAGACTGGTGGCATACACCCAAGTTAAACCAGTCATCTTTATTCTCAGCGTAAACCGAAACACTGGCGGCAGTGAGACACACATTAGCGTGGGCGGACATGCTGTCCTACGACAGCTGGTGAGCCATAGCTGGAGATGTTGGCTCTCCAGGTGAGGAATCAAGTGAAATAATATGCAAAAGACTCCCGGAACCAGGTCAGCAACCCAGATTCACTTTATGCTTTAATATTAGGTTTTCTGAGTGACCCTGCTGACACTCAGTCAGTGCTGCTGGAGTCCATAACAGCGGTGTGTTTTTGGACTCAGCTTGGCACACATGCTGAGTTGCATCACAGCTTGTGTGTTGTGATTGGAGGAACTGATGTTACCATGGTCCCTTGTTACTGCTGTCTCTAGCCTCCCCTACTAATAATCCATACAGCTCCCACCCTCTGTCTGATACAGGCTTTCCATGGAATGGCTCAGCTGTAAATAATAGTTTAAAAGATTTAAACAGTCAATACAGATCTTTTACAATACTGTAGAATTCAAACCTTAGTATTTACCGACTGCAAAAGCGTTGTTTCTATTACAGTAATGTCCAGATTTCCCTTGGTTCATGACATGGAGGAAGCTTCATCCCTCTGCTCACAGTGTGTGTGTATAACTGTAGCAGTGAATCACACACTGAATGATTTCACTGCGATCATAATAAGCCACTCACTCCTACAGGTGACACCCCCACTCCAGTAAGTAACAAGGTAATTTTTATGGCTGGAAATGTTCAGCGGGATATCATGTGGACTCCAAAGTCTGTATTCAGTCCAGGAAGGTGGGGAGAGAAACAGAGAGAGTGAGCAGGAGGGAGAGAGAGAGACTTTTTCTTTGCAATTCCAACCTCTGTCCTTCACTCGTTTTCTGATTTTCACCCGGAATACAGACTGGATTTAAACGGACTTTCCTGGAAATTCATGTACATCATTGGTAAGTCTGAAACTGTCCACTCTCACTGGACAGACGCATGTCGGCTACAATAAATGACATATTTGAACTGTGAAACTTTTTATGGCAACTGACAAAAGCCATTTGATTGCCCGACTACTGTTACAATACATGCCTGTGTTTGTCGATTGTGCTGAAAGCCTTAAAAGTTTTCACGTGAGATCCTGCAGCGGCTTAACAGGTGGGTCTCTGCGCACCGACTTGTAGTATTTCGCACGAGAGCCATTATTCATTTTGATAGATAGGCGCCATCAGGTCTCAACAGGACAAAATAAAGCACGATTAATCTGTGTTCCCGCACTTTTGTAATGAAATCAGAGAGGCAGTGGTCATTACAGATAATCATATTGAACAATTAGTGTTGGATAAATATCCTGTCCTTCTCTGGTGCGATAAGAAGTGTGCTGCTCACATGCAGACAACACTCTGCACTTCTGTTTTTTTTTCTTTCTTTCTATCCATCTCTCTTTATCTTGTTCTTTGCGAATTCGGTGAGTAATAAGGTTCCTAAATATTTGTGTTGCGGAGGCAGTTATTGTATAAACACAGAGGCTATAAACAGAGCGAGAAAAATGTTTACAATCACACATTTCAGCTCAAGATTCAGATTCAAAGCCAAAGAGATTCATGGAAGCTAATGATGAATCACCTCAGTGTCTGTTAATTGAGTGGCTTCAATTGAAGTTGGCTCAAAATATGAAGGACAGCATATACAGTATATGTACAATTATGTATGAGTGTTTTGCCCTTCACATTATCCCGCAATTGTACATGTAAATTGGTTTAAAATATGGCATTAAAACGACTTTATGACCTATTTGAGGCTTTTTAATGTTAGAATATGCTCCTGTCAGTGTCTCCACTTGATTAAATGATGAAGCTGGAAGTCTATGGAGACTTCAACATCCATCATACAGCATCCACAGGATAGTGCCTTTTTTTATTAACTGCTTCCAATGCTCAGTCTCTCTGGCTTACTCATTCATTTATTTATTGAATTGGTGTAGGCAAGGAGATGTAAACATGGGGGCAGATAAGGGCAAAGAAATCTGTATTTTTCCAACATTGCCCCATTTTAATATCAAAACCATGGTGACAGTCAGAATGAGTCATTTTATTAGGATGCTCTCCTAAAAACCTTTCAGCCCCCACTACTGTTTGTAGTATTGTAGTGTTTTTTTCCCAATAAGCACTAAACACTTGTGAGCTTGGCGTTTTTTTGTTTTTTTTTCTTCCTCCTCCTGAGTGTGTGTCATGAGTGAATAAGCAGACATAGACATACAGTGAAAAAAAAAATAGTCATATCTGTTGGACAAAAAGGGAAGAAAATAGATTAATAGGAATAAAAATTCATTTTTCTACAGGAATTCTGCTTAGTTTCCTTGCTCCATCTCTCTGTCTTGAATGATTAAGATTTAGATTTCTCATGTTTACATACAAGTATGGATATTTGTTTTCTTTTTGACGACATGCCAAAGCTCACGTCAAGATTCTTTAAGATTTTAGCATTTTATTCATTTATTTATTCATTCAGCAGGCTGTATACCCAGACAACAGGATTTAGATTTGCATGTACGTTGGCATCATTGATTCCAGCACTTTCAATTGCAGCATCTCCTAGTTTTGAGGAATTATTCGATATGAGTGGGATGTGATGGTCTTATTGGCAAAATAACACATGATAATTCACTTTTGTTGGAGAAGAAACATTGTCTACGTAATGTTTTATGCTTAGGTTTGAGTCTGAGGGACCTAAAAAGGCCAAATGACGTATTTCAAATCACAGATTAATCACAGAAAGGCAAGTCTGCACAAGTTATGTACAGAAACGCCCACCTGCCTCCATGGCAACGGGTTATTTCAGTCTACTGTCTTAAGAATCAATACCCCAAACAGTCAAGATAAGTGCTTTTCCAGCAGCATATTGATACAGTATGTTTAAATATGAGACGTCTTGCTGTGCTTTGCAGACTCAAACATTTGATCAAGCATTGTGAAGTATAGGATTTTATAAGATTCCATCATACAACACTGGCAGCATATCGGTGCCTCCTTTCCTCCAATCATGTTTGTCTGCTGCTGTGTCGTTGATGGGATTTGTCGCCCTCCCCTTGTGTGAGTGTTAAAGAAAGCCAGCTGGACAGTGAAAAAGAAAGAGCAAGAGAGACTTTAGCCTATTAATTCCGTATATCCAAACCAAAAAAAGTAAAAAGATTACAGGAAGTGTCGGGCTGTATTTAAGTTTCTTCATATGAGCACTGATTCTGCTCTTTTTTAAGTTTATCTCTCTTCAATCTGCTTTCTTAAAGATCCCCTCCAGACATGTTTTAAGACTTACTAAAATACTATTAAAAATACTTTAAAGAACAGTTTGTGTCTAACATGGTTTTTCCACAAAAAAGTGGTAAGAAATTCTTACAATTACACAGTGGTGGAAACTAAGTAAGTGCATTTACTCAAGTACTGAACTCAATTTTGTACTTTACTTGAGTATTTCCATTATGTTACTTTACATTTCTACTCCACTACATTTAACTGACAGCTATATTAACTAGTTACTCAGATTAAGATTTGACATACAAACATATGATAAGTTTATAAAATATAGTATAGTATACTGTTGAACCAGTTGTTCCCAAGCTTTTTAGCTTGTGGCCCCCAGTGTCTAGTTGGGGTCCATTATCACATTTCAGATGTCTATGACTTGTCAGCAGTTCCACCAAAGAGATATTTCCTCTCGCCACCTTCTCAGATGGTTTCATTTAAAGAATTGTTCACAGCACAAACAGATAAAATGATCCAATATTTTACAAGATTAGAGAAAAGTAAAATGTTTTTTCTTCTTTACTAGCCCATTA
This sequence comes from Macquaria ambigua, assembly GCA_008360985.2. Classification (NCBI taxonomy): domain Eukaryota; kingdom Metazoa; phylum Chordata; class Actinopteri; order Centrarchiformes; family Percichthyidae; genus Macquaria; species Macquaria ambigua. Next base: position 10,409 of record VMKM01002054.1, read on the forward strand.
ATCATCTTACAACCCCTCAGACTCATCTTGTGACTCTTTGGAGGGGGCTCGACCCCTAGGTTGGGAAACACTGGACTAAGTGTACATAAAGTAGCTAAAACTAGCTCAGCCTCTACCAGACAGTAAAATGCTACTTACGCATTGTATTTAATAATGCTATATATAATAATACAGTGTATCAGTCACATAGGCAATTCTTCTGCTTAATGAGTACTTTTACTTTTGATTATTTAGATACATTTTGCTGATAATACTTCTGTACTTTTACTTAAGTAGTATTTTGAATGCAGGACTTTTACTTTTAAAGGAGTATTTTAAATCTTGTTCCGCCACGAGATGTTTCCTACTTCACTAGAAAGTCCATTCACGGTGCAAATGTGCAAGTTTCCACATTACACTTGTGTAAGTTGCATATTGGACCATGATTGGCTTCCAAACTTGTCATAATGTCACACAATCATGTTCACATGTGCGAGTCTTAAACTTAAAATCAGGTTTCAGGTTTCATTTATTTCATTCCGGACATTCAAGTGAAGTAACAATACGTGAAACACATTTTTGAGGGAAGGGGGGCTTTGATTACAGAAAAAAAGACTGTGACAAAATGTAATATTTTTTCTTTATGTTTTCCAGGTGTTAACAGTTTGGATTTATATAACAAATGGACTAACAAGACAACACTGATTAACGCCTTTTCCAGCATTTAAAGGATTACCTTTTTTAACATAAAGGGCCGCTGGTCGTTAGGCTGTATGTGTTGGATCCAAACTGAGTAAAAACACCTTCCTCGCCTGATTAAAACCTACTCTTACATACATGTTTTGGCCAACAGTTAAAGACACACTGGCCTACAATTTTCCATGATGTGACTGGATCCAGAGGTGACCATCTCACCTACCATGATGGAATCTGGTCTGTCACCTTCCACAGACCCTCTCCACCTCAAAACCAATAGCTTTATCAATAACAGCAACAACAGCTGGAGTGGCCTCCTCGACGGTGACTCACTGAGGAACAATCACACTCTGACCCTCCATGACCGCTTCCACAACGCCCTGCTAGGGGTCTTTCTGGGACTTCTTTCTCTCCTCACAGTCATCATGAACCTGCTCGTTCTCTACGCCGTGAAGAGGGAGAAGAGCCTCCACACCGTCGGGAACCTCTACATTGTCAGCCTGTCTGTGGCAGATCTCATTGTGGGGACCACAGTTATGCCTCTAAATTTGGTGTATTTGTTGGAGGATGAATGGAAGCTGGGACGGGCTGTCTGCCAATTTTGGCTCATTATGGACTACGTGGCTAGCACAGCCTCAATTTTCAGCTTGTTTATCCTGTGTCTGGACCGGTACCGCTCTGTCAGACAGCCGCTTAAGTATCTGAAATACCGAACGCGGGGAAAAGCCAGCGTGATGATTTGTGGAGCCTGGCTGCTGTCAATGATGTGGATTATTCCAATTTTAGGATGGAGGTCTTTCACTCATGTAGACCTTAAACCTGAGGAGGAGAACAAGTGTGACACGGATTTCCGCTTTGTCACGTGGTTTAAGGTTATTACTGCCGTCTTCAACTTCTATGTACCCTCAATTTTGATGCTGTGGTTTTACACACACATCTACCTGGCAGTAAGGCAACATCTCAGGGACAGAGAGAGAATCATTCATCCGACCGATTCATTTGGGGAAAATGAGAATGGACAAAATGCTCAAACGCCCGTGAAAGATGACTCCAAATCACCCAAGAGGGAATCTGAGGTCCCACTCTCTAAAAAACAACGTTTGTTGGATCAGAACACTCTTGCCCAGACATATTCCCTCGAGGATGCAGATAAAACTAAAACTGCTTCATCCAGATCGCACAGAAAAATTGGTGTGAAGTGCCAGCAGACGTCATTTCTTGCCATGACAACAAAACGGCTCAGAATGGCACAGAAGGTCAAAAGGTGCGCCTTATCTCCTGAGGAGAAGCAGTCAGACACCGAGATTCCCCTGAGTCGGCCCTCTGTGCCACAGGACGTAATTTGCTCAGAGGGGAATAATGAGGGCAAACTTCAAGCGTCTTTAAATGAATGTCATGTCAAAGTGCCAAACTCAGTGAGTGGTGTCTGTGACATCAATCAGGTTTCAGACATGCAGAGATACACCACTGTGCTCTACAACAACTACGACCCCAGTCAAGCTCTGTCCTGGACTGAGGAGGAGGTTGAAGATGCCAAATTGGACCCAGCTAATGCAGTGACCCTGAGACAGACGTGGCAAAGGTTTATTGACCAATCACGTCAGCGTATCCAAAGCCTGAGGATCCATAAAGAACACAAGGCAGCCAAGCAGTTGGGCTTCATAATCGCTGCTTTCTTGCTGTGTTGGATACCGTACTTCATAGCTTTCATGGTCATGGCGTTCTGCAGAGAGTGTGTGCACCATGACCTCCACATGTTCACCATATGGCTAGGTTACATCAACTCCACTCTCAACCCTTTTATTTACCCGCTCTGCAATGGGAACTTTAAACGAGTCTTCAGAAATATTCTGAACATTCGTTTGTGACAGATAGTGACAGGCAGAACAAAGAAGCAGAACAAAATAATAAGTGTCTGAATGCTGCTGATATTCACAGATTGCATCAATTAAATGTCTTAAATACCCTTGCATGGGTGAGCTTTTAAAGTGTAGATAAAACTGTAAATGTGTTTTGAGTGTCAGTTATTTGTTTGTTCTAGATCTTATTTTTATAACTTCCTGCCCTTCGATTCAGACTCAACACTTCAGGATAACGTCTGAATTTATGTTATTTATTTTGTCTATGTTATGCTAATGATAATAAAGTGTGTTTAAGACCAGAGACCTTTAAACTAAAAAGAATGTGATCTCTCACCCTTGGAAACAGAAGCATGAATCTAGTGTCTTTGCTCTGGTCCAGAACAGAGGAAAACGGATGTCCAAAATGTGTTTTTCTTTTTGTGTTTATTTATCTTTTTGCACTATCAATGTACAGAACCAGAATAACATGATAGAGCATGATGCTGATACAAAATATTGAGCATTTTACAAGCACTGCCATGCATTTGTGAGTATTTGTCACTTGGTTTTCTCATCATTAAAACAGGATATGGGACATTAGTTGTCCTTTCTAACATCAGTCCAGGAAAAACACAAATCTTGCCATGTGTCTAGTGAGCCATTACCCAAGGGAAGGCTAATTTGGGATCTATTCAGTTGTTCCTTTATTAACTCTTCTTTTAAGAGTTTTTAAACATGCAAGCTTTAAATTATTTCATTGTGTTTTTAACACATTAAAATCACCATCTTAACAATGATAATCTATAGAAATCTTCTGTTCTCGTTTTACCTGTTTGTGCTTTGTCAACTCTTTATCATCAAGTAGAATAGGGGAGTGTATCAGCAAAAATATAATGTGAAGAAAAAGTATAAACAGAACAAGTAACTTATTAATTTATATCCACATACACTTGTACTTGTGAAACATTGGCTGTGTGTCTGAATCACAGATTTTCACACTGTGAACAAAAACAGCATGGCAACCACTTAAATCCTTCTGTCAAACTACAGAAGGATTTTGTTTTTCTTCTAACAAAACTGCCCTCACTTTTTACACTCTATTCTATTTTATGATGTGATGTAGCACCTCTTTTTATGTCATTAGCCAAAGAGCACCAAATATTATTTTCCAGTCCTGTGGAAAAGCAACCAAATTTGAGACTCATGTAATGCATTTGTATTGATTAAATATACACAAAGTGCATCCAACAGGCTCTAGAGACAAGGCATTACAGCACAATTATGTCTCACTTTATAAAAGGTTATGCCTGCAATCCTGTTGTGAAATACAAGTTAAATGATGTTAAAATTAACATTTTACCATATCAGTTCACAGTGTTCAGATTTTCAAAAAAGTGTGTAATGTTCAATAAATTACATTTTTCTCATGTCAGACGCCTTTTACTGTATTTCATATATTATGTGAATTATTCTGTCTGAAAGAGGGTTGTAATACGTTAAACTGCCATGACCCCAAAAAAACCTAGATCACAAACCCCATGTCTCCTCTGTCCAGTGAACACAGATGGTTTGGTGAGTCACTACTTAGCCAAATCAAACAAATCAGAGGGGGGTGGGACTGAGCCAGAAGAGGTGATGATGTGAACAGAAGAAGCAGGTGTGATTGCACTCTACAGTTCATCTATGTCAACACAATGGAGCCAGTGTCAGGGTGGTATTCAGGAAAAACAATGGTTTAGATGTTATTATTTTTTTTTTTCAGACCGCTTTGGTCTGTGAAAAAAAAGTCTGCTACAATACGAGGGATAGTAGTCACTTACCCTATTCAAAATGAGGCAATACTAAATCGGCATATCCTGTGTGTTCGAATGTACTCTGTTATGTACTCCACATACATGGCTGGGTAAGCCTGACTGTTTTAAGTATACTTTATTTAGATGGATACTTTATTTGTCCCCGTGGGGGAAATTGGTTTGCAGCACAATCACAAGGCATTTCATCACAACATCACAAAATGACTCGCACACATGCCTAAAAAGGAAAATCACCTGTTTAAAAACTTAATGGCTTGTGGAACAAATTAAAACTTGGATCTATTTTTAGTGAATAGAGGGGGGGCAATATCGTTGACCAGATGACAACAGTTCAGATGAGGACCTCTCTGGGGGCCCTGATGCTCAGCCCCTGTTGAAGCCAAATTCCCATCTACTTCAGTGCACACAGCACAAGGTGGCAGCTTCATTTTTTTAGCTCAGAAATGTACACCCAACTACCATGGCCTTAGGTTTTCTTTATGTCAGTTAGTTTTTGTTAATTTGATTAAACACAACTTTTAAACACAAGAATTTCCACCATGTCAGCGCAATATATATATATATATATATATATATATATATATATATATATATATATATATATATATATAAAAAGTTTTGGAATTAGATATTGGGCACACAGGGCCCCACTCTCAAATAGGACAATATGATTATGTTATAATGCAGGACTCAGCTGATTATTGTATTGTAGTGGTGCAAATCCCCAAACAAATCTGTAATGTAATCAAATTACCAAAAAACAACTTTTGGGGCCCCTGGAGGTCTGGGCAGTTGCTGGTAATCCAGCCCTGGCTATATATAGATATACCTTTATATTCCTTAATCTACGTTGCTGAGCTCCATCAATACATTGCAGTCAAGTCAATTTTATTTATGTAGCCCAAAATCACAAGTTTCGGCTCAAAGGGCTTTACAATCTGTACAACACACAACACCTTTCATCCTTAGACCCTCGATTTGGATTGAGTGTAGGCTATCAACACAAACCATTAGATCATATCAACATGGAAAAGTGGCACAATTCTGTGTTTTCATAGTAGCCAAAGGAACACCACCCACAGGAAACAGCTGGTTGTCACCATATGAACAGTAAAAACATCACCAGCACATTGACAGTTGACTCTGATAAACCTAATAAATACTTTACTGTAGGTCGGACAGGAAGCTAAGCACACTGTTAGTGGTATATAGCTTGCATGCGCCAAAACCAACACGAATTGTAATAAAAAATGTGGAAAGGTGTGTAAATATGAAATATGGGCTATATTCCATACCTCAATGTCAAATCTAACAGTGTAGGGGTACATTACTTGGCAGAGGAATGAAATATCTTTGGCTTATTCTTCATGTTATGGCAAAGAAACCACAGGCTGGCATTAATATAAATGTTTTTACATCATACAACCCGTATTACTTTCAAAATACATTGTAGCATAGACGTGCAGAAGATAGTGTCCAAAGGGGCTCAAGCTCTTCAGCTGAAACGTCCCCTTGACAGAAATTAAAATAATTATAATTTATACTATTGTTAGTTATTGTAAGAAAGCCTGCCAAGCTCCAATCCAACGAGCGATAACATCATCACCTTCAGTGCCAGCCTTCATTTCTTTTAGTGAGGACCTCTGCACTTTTTCCCTCTTCATCTTTCTTTCTGTATGGATGAACAGGATGAAAGTTGTTATTGTTGCTTATTGTTTTGTGGCTGATTTATGGTGGGTGATTTATAGTTGCTTTTCACGTTTACCTAAAACTAAGGTGCTTATTAATCAGATAATTGTACAGCGTGCCACATTGGGGCTGTTGTGTAAAGAGGGCATTTTTTAAAAATTCATCCCTGGCCCCTCAAAATGTCTCTACATTCCTGTGTGGTAGTGGTCTGTTTCATGGATTTCTGAGCTGTGTAGGCTTCTGAATTTATATGTACAGTAGCTTGAGCTCAAAGGATATTTGTAGGCCTACTCATTTGCAGAATAACAAATACATCTTTCATGTGATATGTGTAAACAGGAGGAGCATGAGGCAAATATCACTGACAAGGCATGGCAGACATTTGCCATGCCTGCCAGTGGCTAACTGCCTTGACTCCTTATGAACAACAATGTCTCAACATATAGAGCCCCCCCCCCCATCTTAAACTGCTGCTGCAAAACATGGACCTATAAACCACTCTAAAGGGTTCCCATTTTATTCTAGTGAATTCTAGTGTTGACTTGTTGTGCAAGTTTGTTTGGAAGAATGCTCGTCGATTGGATCATTCAAAATGAAGAGGAGTTATTCTACTGGCAGTGAAAAAAGGAGAAATTAAAACAGGACACTGGTAAGTGTGGAGCAGAGACTGACAACTGTATGATGAGAGCCAAGGAAAATGTTAAATTTTGAAAGAAAAAACAAATAAACAGCCATAAATAAACAAAATTTATGGCTGTGAGGAATGTAATGACAACAAAAGTGGGTCAGAAGGGTCCAACTTGATTTCCCGCCTATGATACTTTTCAGACACTATAATTGCTCTAATCAGGGTGAATTACAATGAAGTAAAACCATTATTAAAATATTGCCCTCACATTAAACAAAATAATTTACCCATAATAATTACATTTTTTAAACCTCAAAAAACATCTAAATAAATTGCATTTGGTGTAGGAAGTGGGGGAGTCGATTCATGAGTGCAACTTAAATCCAGCATTTTAAAAATAAAGTGCATATTAAGAGCAACCCAAGCAAGCTGGTTTGACCAGCAGATCACAGTGTACGCCAACATGAAGCTCACTGTCGGATTTGTTGCCTTGTTTCACTCAACCGGTTAATGTAGCTCCCAGAATGTCACTGAACTTTAAATGACCCAGCTAAGTTTAGGTTCAATAAGTGCACTCTTCACTAACAAACTGAGTGGTAAGTCAGTTTCTAAGCATTTTATTCCATCATTTCACAGCAATAGTCCATATTTCCACCTGATACTTGAAAGCATTCTTCTGCTTAAATTGTAAGATGCAAAATTTGTTTGAGTGTTGATGCCACAGTTAAATATTTGCATTGTTCCTGTGTTTTGTAGTTCAAGGAAGCTAGGTGTAGCAAAGAGCCAAAGATTTTTCTTATCTTGAGTCTTAAAGCTGTTAAAAACAAATTACCAAAAGACCAATGGCAATTTGGTGGGTATTGTATAGGCTGATTCCAGTATTTATATCAGTATTCCTATCTTCTTTCTAACAAAGGGAAAAATAAATTAATCAAGGTTTAATTAATCAGAATTGTATTCTAGTGGTAATAAAGATTTGAAACAGCATTAACACCTTAATGTTGGGAAATAAAATGTAAAGAAAATATAACTTAAGAGTTTTATTTTGAAATAATAAAAAACAGATTATATTTTAATTGCAAAATTAAAAGCAAATCAATTGCTTTGAAGAGCCAACATAAAAGCTGAAGTCTTCATCACTTGCATTTCTGAACTTGAACTGATGCTGTACAACAATTTACCTGGGGATAAATAAAGTTCTATCTTATTTGATAATACCGTGCGTTTTTTTCCAGCAGTATAGTTTTGAGACGGCCCCTAACTCATTGTAGCACAGTCCGGTGTCCAGATGGAGCCAATTTCTGATTTTCCGGTGAAAATGAGCTCGTAGCTCCTTTCCTACATTTCCTGGAATTGTGGACTTCTTCCTGTTTAAATACAATTAAGTTTCGTTTGTTACAGCTACTTAAAAACCGGTGGTACGGGTGTAAGTTAACAAACTAACACACGTTACTCCTTGGTGGCTTGCTCCCTTAACATCTGTACATATCTGGTCAATCCGACATGAAAAGAAACGGCGCGTACAGGTTTTTGTCAGTTTTCTCATGCTTCATCGTTTGCGCGTTCTTGTTTTTATTTTGGTTCTTTATATTTTACTCAATGGTACACGCACCATAACGCACAGAGAGACTTTTGTAGCAGCTAAGCTAAGTTGGCTACTTACCCACAGTGCATTGCTTTATTGACAAGTCTCGCGATCACATGATCAACCTGACCAGGAAGTAAGGATTTCTGGTAAGTGTACAAAGCTCAGCTTGTTACAGTTTGACATAATGAACGTGTGTCTGGCTTGTTTAACGTTACCCTAATTTATCTGGTTTTGAATTCAGTTATGCCCTAATATTGTGGTTTGTTTCCATGGAGATGCGGGTCGCGTGTAAAAAACGCTATTGCAGTTCAAGCTGTCAAAGATTCTGCTTTCACTGTCTGTGTTAACTTACTGCACAGTTACTGCCAAGTGTAAAAGTCCTGAATAAGTAAATACGGAATTCGAATATACGTTGACTGTAATTACATTAATTAGTGTTTAAGGGTTAGAGGTATTGGTGCTACATGTTTGCCAATAAGAAATAATAAATAACACAAGACTGGTAGGGCTTCAGTTTGCATTTTTAGTTTCATATAAACAGCGGAATTGGCCAAAAAAATGTATCAAAATGTTTACCTCAGTAGGGTAAGATGTTACCAGGTGGCATAGTATACATAGTTGATTAATCTATATATCACTTTTAAGATTAACTGAATCTATTCTGAAAAATGGCAAATACTTGTCACAAGTTACCTCAGAGCCCTACGAAATGTGTCCAAATTGTTTATTTAGTTTTAGTAGCAAATAGTCAAAAAGTATTCATTGATTAATTTCCCCACATGGATCAGTAAAGTATTGTCTTGTCATATCCTGTCATATCCTATCTTACAGTATTTTATCTTAATGATAATGTGAAAAAGCAAAAAGCAAGGGACTAAATTAGGTACATTTTATGTGTTTTCAGTCAATTTCAATAGATATTACCTGCATAACTACAGTATAAAGATATCCATGCTTAGGGTTCACTTATGTCATCATACAAGCCAGCTTTATTTGTACAGTCCTAAATCACAAATCACAAATTTGCTGCAAAAGGCTTTACAGTCTGTACAACATATGACACCCTCTATCTTGATCCTTTGGCGAATGATTTAAAAATGGATTTTGTTTTGCCACAGACTATTGCAGATGTTCACCATAAGTAGGCTCACTTTCCCGTAGCCCATGCACTGGTTGTGGTTGATACATAGGTTATTTGTTTCGTGCTCTACCAATTGACTGATTGGTGAACTGAGTGAATTAGCTCACTCATTATATACCTTTACTGTTTACTTCACTGGATTGTGTATTAAACAGCACCATCAGAGGTCATGCACTCAGCAGCTAATAAGTTCTTATCATTTTTATTGTGTGTTTGTGTTAAGCCTAATAATCAGTGTGAATGTAATACTGTAAATGTGTCAAAGTCATGACAGATTATAGAGCCTGGAACTGTTTTGTAACCCACAATGGTTTAATTTCACAGTTTGTAGTACTTGCGCGGACTGTTTGTGAAGTTGTGATGGCATCAGACACCAGTGAAGCAGCGTCCTCCACTGCAGACCTCAAGCTGCAGTTTGCTCCCTTCAGCAGTGCTCTGGAGGCAGGCTTCTGGCACCAGCTTACTCAGAAGAAACTCAACGACTATAGATTGGACGAGAGCCCCAAATGTATCAAAGGGTATTACTACAATGGTGAGTGGTGAGATCACACAGTATTATTATTACGATGACTCTTCACTTGCTGCTTTATCACTTTTTTGACAATTCCACATATTTTATACCAAACATATGTTTATTATGTTGTGTCACACACATGAAAACGGGTTGATCTAGATCAATACGTTTTAAAAATCATTCTCTTCACATTTCTGTCCTATAGGTGACCCACTTGGTTTGCCCACTCGCCTGACATTGGAGTTCAGTGCATTTGATGTGTAAGTATGATGCAATATGTTGCCTAATATAAACCTTATCCTAACCCTATAAGTTCTCTTGTTATTTAGTCTTTAAAAGTGCAATGAATAATACAAATGTAACTAAAAGGGTTGAGCCACCAACAAAAACACCATTTGGAACCTGCTACCAGTCTAATACAGGCTCTAACAGTAGACACGTTTCTAATGCTCTAAAAAGTTTGTTTTACATAATTAATTTTGTACAGTGCAATTTGTTTATAAATAAACCAGCGTTGGATTTTTCATGTATAAGTCAAAATTGAATTCAAGTCAAATTACACGTTGAAATATATCTCAAACTTATTTGGTCAGAAATGATGGGTCTTTTATTATGTATACATGCTTATAAAAAAAAAAACAGGAGACGATAATTTTATTGTAGCAATTATCAAAACTTTTAACACATTTAAAGAAATCAAGATGCAGTTACTGTGGTGTTTTCATTTTTTAAGCTTGCGTATAAAAGTTGAGTGAGATTTTCACTGTTCACTTTCTCTGGAATAATGAATGGCTGAACTTCCTTTAAAGTTTATCAACCAGGTCAGTTTGTTGTTGAACTAAATTTGGATCAGCTCTCACTTTAGGCCATTTGGAAGCCTTCAATAAAGCATCTGTGTTCATCTTTACAAAATGTAGCATGTTGCACTTAAACAAGTACAGATAGTACATACAGTACAGTTTGCATTCATTTAGTATAATGCAAAGGTATGATGTGTTTTGCTGGTAGGGATGGTCCAACACCAGCCCGTTGCTGTCCAGCTGTTGGAACGCTGTATAACACCAACACACTTGACGCCTTTAAGACCTCCGATAAGAAGGCTCTGCTGGAGAAAGAGGCCAAGGAGGTAAAATACATCCAATGGGAATTTTCTCAGGCACACACACATATTCACATACAGACAGCTGGTTGGTTTTTTTCTGTATAATTAACATGAAATGGTCACTAAGCAGAATTCAGTGATTTAATGAATGCAATTTTCATCTCCTGTTGTTTTGTAGATATGGGATGCTATACAGTCTGGAGCTGCGTTGAAGGACCCATCCATCCTCTGCAGATTTATTCTGCTGACCTTTGCAGTACGTATAAAGAGTATCTTATAAAAGTGTTAGTTCTATAGATTATTATACATTCTTTTTATTCCTTTTTCTGGATTTTTCTTTTTTCAGGATTTGAAGAAGTACCATTTCTATTACTGGTTCTGCTTCCCTGCACTCTGTTTCCCAGAGGGAATAAAGATCGTCCAACAGCCTTCTGTCCTAGAGCAAGTTTTCTCAGCAAAACAGGTTGGCTCTTTAAAGATTATTATACAACCAATGGAATTAATATTTTTGACTGTACATTTTGAAATTATACTGTTGGTGCATTTACTTCTTCCTCTTTTCTAAGTTTTGAGTTTTCAGGTGTGGTTCGACACAATACATATGGATTCCCCAAAGGTTGATGCTCATTACAAATTCTAGACATAACATTTACAGTTGAACTGCTGTATGATCAGAGTAAATACTGTTTTCCAATGATTTTCTGTGACATATGTTGCCCTTACAATTTAAATATTATTCCAATTTTCCTCTAAGTTTCCTCTTTCCTAAGAAAATGAGATGGTTGCAGCCCTTGATGCAGCTTCTAACAGTATTATTTAAAGCTGCCTGTTCTGTCTAATGCTGTGTAGTTTATAGAGTAGTATAATAAAGTGAAGTTACCTCTCATCCAAGGACTGAAAAAGCCTCATTAAGAGAGAGTTAGAATGACTCATACTCAACATGACTCAACAGCGTGACGCCAACTGCAGACCACAGCAATGGCAATAACTCCATCTACCTTTCTGTTTTCTCTCTATCAACCTGCATCATAAGTGTTATGTAAACCCTTGACAGTTCATATCTGAGATCAATGAGCTGCAAGACAACATTCTGACCTACCAAATTTTAATCATTTTAATTTTTAAAGGTTTTTAAGGTTGACCAATCATGATGTTATTAGTGTATAACAAAACATGTTGTAACTTGTTATAACCAACCTAGCTTTTAGCAGTTTCGTGCATTTATCTTGCAGATTAATGTGAAAATATCATTCATTTTCATTCATGAAATAATGACGCATTTTTGGAAAGCGTAGAACAAATATTCCACTTTGAGGCAACTGTCACTGTAAAAGACCTCGGTATAGATTTGAAGCTTTATAATACTAATTGATAGTTGTATTCCTCGGTAGTGCAAATTATGTTACAGATACTGTTAAAAATCTCTCTTGTATGTAAGAAGCATTTTCACCAGAGAGATGGCAGAGTTTGTGTAACTTGTAAAATACAGTATAGACTGTAAATTAGACATATTCTGTAAATTAGAATAGATATTTAAGAACAGTATCTTGTGAATGTATATGACTAGTTACCTAGAGGTTGTCTGACGAGTGTAAATTAGTAGACACACTAAACAATTACAGTATAAGTGTTCATAATCACTAAAATTCTTCTTACAGTTATCTGTGTAATGAGTGCCATAATATTCTTTCATCAATTGTAAGTTATATTTACAGTAAAATATTTCAGAGTTGCTGATATTATGCTTCAGAAAACCTCTTGTCTTCATACAGTAAGCACCATACGGCATTATAAATTATTATATATACACTGATCATCCATAACATTATGACCACTGACTGGTCATAATGGAGGAACATTGATTATCTCGTTACAATGGCACCTGTCAGATATATATACAGTATATATATATATATATATATATATATATATATATATATGAGATATGATGTTCCTAGAACTAGTCTGTGATGCCAGGGGTCAGCAGGCCTTGGTCCCCACCTTTGCCTGCCGCCTGGCTAATGCCCATCCCGGATGAGGACTGAAAGGATGAGATGGTGGATACAAGCGGCTGAAATAAGTTTCCTCCGTATGGTGGCAGGGCTCTCCCTTAGAGATAGGGTAAGGAGCTCAGACATCCGGAGGGAACTCAGAGTAGATTCGGGCATCTGATCAGGGTGCCTTCTGGGCATCTTTCTTTGGAGGTTTTCTGGCACGTCCAGGTGGTAGGAGACCCCAGGGTAGACCCAAAACATGGTGGAGAGATTATATATCCCATTTGGCTTGGGAATGCCTTGGGATCCCCCAGGAAGAGCTAAAAAACATTGCGGGGTAGAGGGATGTCTGGACTACCTCGCTTAGCCCCCTACCTCGCTTAGCCTCCCAGCCTCGAAAAACTGGCAGAAAATGGATGGATATTATTTATGATTGCCCTTTAAAAGCTCTTTCTCTACATATGGTGGATGGTGTTAATGTACAGTACAGAGCTTTCTATAATTACTGCTGACAGCTAATTATTTCTGTCTCAGATAACAGCCTTGCAGGAGGCCTATGATGGCCTGTGTATCAAAAGAGGCACCACTGCAGTTCCTTACTTCCTGATGAAATACACAGATGACACCGTTCAGATGGTTCCACTCGGGGACTGGGATACATTCTTCACTGATGCTAAGAAGGTACTACTTCAGATTGTTTTGTGTTTTTTTTAAAGCAACACATGAAACAATATTTGCAGTGAGATTAGCAAGATAAAAAGTCTAATAAATTGTATGTTTGGAAGTTTTTTTTTTTTTTTTTCCAACTTTCAAAGATTCAGCTACCGTAGGATTGTTCTGTATACAAAGGATTATACAGTTCTTTTTGTGGTTCATCCCTACCATCAGATTTGATTCTACTGTATTACACCCATACACACACTCACATTTTGTTAATGTAAACATACCTTTTTTGGTTTTTCTAGGTTACTGTGGGCGTCTATGATCCGTGTACTCTGTCTCAACATCCGGGCTGGCCTCTGAGAAATCTGCTGGTCCTCTTAGCTATCCGATGGTAAACCCTACTTGTGTGTGTGTGTGTGTGTGCAGGGAAAAGATGAGGAAGTTCTCTTGAGGACTCATTGTAGGTCCTCACTGTGCATTTCAAAACACATGTGTTTGTGAATTTCACTCTGACTGTTTTTCAGCTTTCACTGGCTACTTTATTTAGGCACAAAGCCACAAAGTAAAAGACAGGAAATCTCTGCTTAACTAATTTCCTGACTCTGAAGTGTAGGGAGCAAGTCACAAACATCAGTGTGATAAAGATACTGATATGAACTTCCAAAGTTAACAGTATTGCTTGAATGGCTTTGAATCATTACAAAAAAAAAAGTAAAATCTAAGGTTTTCTGTTTGGGGCTCTCTGTTTGGCTGTTACTTAGCCACAGTGGTGTCGTAAGAGTTTAATGAGAACAAGATAAAGTTGATGAATTACACTTGTTCCTAGAAGGCAGCATTGGCTTGCAGAACATGACTGCTGCTGTTAAGACAAAGTCCATTTTGTCCAATATCTTACACGTTGCTCATGTCCTAGTCACCAATAGTCAGACTTTCCACTTTCTAGTCATCCTTGTCTGTAGACATTTCAGTGTGAGGACTTGAGAGTATTTTATACCACCTAAAGATTTCGAATATTACAGCACACACTTGTGTGAGTTATCTGGGCACTGTGCTCCTGATCGTTGCACCAATTCCAAATGGAGACGCGTTATTCTTTGTGAAATAGACCATGCAATTGCTCGTTCTGGGTGAACTACAATGGCTGGTTTGTTAACCCATGCCAGACCCATCTATGACACACGCAACACACAGCAGCTGCTGTCTGTGGACACCAGAGGTTATAATGTGTAAAAACACACACATGGCATGCAGTGTATGTGCGGCATCTTGAAACTCCTGAATGGTGTAAGCGTGACGTTTTTAGCTAGCCACTGAATGCTGTATTTCTCAACTACTGTATAAGTTTCTCTCTAAGCCACCATGTACTTGTGGTTTGAAAAGAAGGAACAGGCTTTGTTCTGCTATTCAAAAATTAAAGGAGGGGTCTGGTAGCAGGAAAATATGAGGAAATTATGTAAAACTCCAGTATTAAATGTTATTGCTGTAATGTGTCTTGACATCAAGGCATGAAGTAAGTGAAGTGCACACATGAGACTTCTTTTTTTGTGAATAAGAATAACAGGTTTCACAGCGTTCTAATGTTACAGCTCATAAATTGCTACATGTTTAACGACTCAAGTTGTTGCAGAAATGATGGTGGTATGTAGAAGCTTCTATGTGTTTTTGTGGAGGGATGTATTTTACTGAAATATTTAGAGAGGAAATATTTCTGCACACCAGTGGGGAATTGGTGCAAGTCGTTAGATTTATTACTGAACATTTAATCCACGAATCAAGTTCTGAGCATATTCAAATATTTACACAAAGATTAAAAACATGTGCTGCAGGTCAGCTCGTAACTTTGCAATCAAGAGTTTATCTTGTGCAATGTATTCACAACCACATAGCTTTAAGCATCTTTCTTGTTCTTGTGATGCAGTTAAACTCCATGATACATATATTTCAGCATTCAATAACTGAATTCTGATGGTAGATGGAAGAAATAAAGACAATGGGGTCAAATTGTGTTCTGAGATTGCAAGTGGGAAACAGTTTCAAAAGACTGATACAATATTAGGAAAGTATAAATGAAATGATACTGTCAGCCAGTGATGGACGAACTTAACTACTAAAGTAGTTTTAGTTAAGCAGGCCTCCTACTTATAGATACAATTTATTCTTGTCTTATTCAGTCTTACCATACCAGCGTTTCAAATCACTTACAAATCACAAATCACTTATATTTTATATTAGTGCCGACCATTTCCAAAGCATGCTGCACGTGCTTTATAGTTAGCATGTGTTTTACATTCCAGGTAGACATTGTTTATTTTTATCAAGTTTATTAATAGGCCGCAATCATACATAAGTGCTTTAATGTGCTTTACAGAATGATGAAACAATTAAAAAGTTAAAACATACACACATAAATGGACAAGGAAAAGCTAAACTAAACACATTTGTCTTGAGTTTATTCTTAAAAAGACAGAGAGGTCGCGCAGGTACAAACCTCAAATCAGCAGGAAGGCTGTTCCGTACTCTAGGAGCATAAACTAAATGCTCTCTTGCAAGATTTTGAATGAATGGCTGTTTTGCAAACTGAGAAATGAAAGTCAAAGTTGTTTGGTAATGAAGCTTGAAGTGCAGATTCATTTACCACAGAGCTGTAACATGACTGACAAAAATAACACCAGACATGATGATAACTGTGATGAGTTACTAATCTTAAACAAGAACAAGCAACTACTAATCTCTCCAAGTTGATCTTAGTAATGTCTGAAAATGAATAAAAACATTGTTGCATCACATCATCATGTTGTTCAAATTAAAATTATCACTGCATTTGGCGCTGCATGTTTCACTGCAGAAACTGCAGTTCAGTTAGGTGGAACAGTCAGTTTGGATGTGCTCTATATACCTCTAAGTTAAGGTCCACAATCAGTCATTTTTGGTCAAACTCTTTTCCCTAGAGAGCTTAGTTTTTCCTGGCACTTGTCTTGCTATTTCTAAAAGATTTTTATTGCATGATTATTTTTCATTTAAACAAGGAACTCCCATCTAGACCAGTTTAGTAATAGTGTCCTGTGATACCAGTGGCTTATCAGCAGCAAATACCTTGTAGAGAGTTTAGCCCTCACACTCTGTAGTCAGAGGCAGTTTTTATCCAATACAAACCTCATCAGTCTGTAGTGCTTGACTACACTTTCGCTCACTGTTAAACATAAACTGTTGATACTGGCTTAGATAGGCGAAGATAGAATTACAATGTAGCCGCAATGTCTCGCTTATTAAGTTGTTTCACTTAGGTTTGATTGTGTAATCTGACTGTGGTTATTTAGTACCATATATGGGGAAATGTGTTGGTATGTGGATGTGTGTTGATCATATTGTTGTGAGTGCTCATTTATCTGTTGTACTAGAGAGGGAGAGAGAGTATATTCCATGTTAAGTTGTATATGTGAGATTTTAAGAGTCATATATGTTGTGTTTTTTTTTTATTTCTAGTGTACACTTTATAGCTTCTAATCTGCAATCTGCATGTGTGTGTTCATTTTTATTGTTTGACTTTTGCATCTCCTTTATTTGTGTGTGTGTGTGTGTGTGTGTGTGTGTGTGTGTGTGTGTGTGTGTCAGGGGGTCTAAGTTGGACACAGTAGAGGTGCTGTGTTTCAGGGACAGAACTCTGCAGGGAAGCCGCTCCATTCAACACAGTCTCATCTTCCAGATCAAACTACCTGAACTTCCCCTCAACTCAGGTAATTTTCATTCCCTTATGTGTGTGTATGAGTGTGTGTGTGTGTGCATGTGTGCATGTAACCTATGTGTGTTATGTTATATGTCTTTGTCTGCACATGCATTTGTTCTTGCTCATCTGAATGTGTGTGCACTTGTGTGAATTTATGTGTATATTGTAACTGATATGAACCTCAGTCTTAGTTTACTTTCCACTGAGACTATCTGCTTCCTTTTTGAGCCACACTAATCTCACACAGCTTCTCCATTATTCCTTTATCTGTTGAATAAGGCATGAAAGTAATTTAAATGGTAATAGCAGGATGGGAAAAGGGGGTAACTCTGTGATCTGTGGAGGTTTTTGTTGAGTTCAGATGAGGTGTCTTTGTTTACCTAAGTCTACCTCTTCAGCACATCTTGGGTTTTAATTAACTCACAGAGGATGTATTCATGCAACAGAAATTGATTCAGCTATTCTGTTTGGCTTTGCATGGACAAATTTTGTATTGTTTTGAAAGGGATTAATCAGTTTACCTCAGCACACTCTTCAGATACACCAGACTTATTTGTTGCCACAACCAAAAGCAAGCTGAAATAGACTTCATGATGCTTGATCGATTAGCATTCACAAATCTCAGTCCAGAATCAAAATTAAACTGTATTTAACCCCCACTGTCTATTTAAATTGTCCATGTTCAGACTACTTCTGCTGTTTATTTTTACACAGTGACGAACCTCACCAATAAAGAGCAAACAAGGAGCGCTGAAACAGTGTCCAATGTAGCATCAAAACTGTATGAGAAAGAGGGAGTTGAGTGGACAAGGACAACAACAACAAAAAAACTTGTAGTAGAGTGCACCTCTACTACAGAAGCCAAAAATGGCCGTGCTTGCAAATATTTTTTTGTAATGCTGTTATCTCGAGAAAACAGAGCTTGTTTCCTCTTATTAGCCTGCTTATAATGTTTATCAGAGATCGGGAGAGCCAAACCAGCAGGCATAGATAACATCTTGACAACTGTAGCAACTGATTTAAGCTGAAAATGTCAGATCAAGGAGTACCCATTATTGATCATGGCATCACACTGTAACCGTAACTGCCAGAACTACTACAGAGAGCTGTCACTATAATATGTGCTAAATGGAATAAATGCAAATGTAAGGTGACTAACAGTGCAGGTAGTGCAAATGTAAGATGATTAAAAACTAAAAACAGTGCAAGAATAATGACACTGCGAATAATATCAATAAAATACAATTCAAGATAAATATTTGATATGACTTTGTTATCTTGAGATCACGAAATAATTAACTTGCATTAAAAAAAATATTTCTCGGCTTCCATACTTCTACACTAAAATAAAGCTGTTAGCCTTCAGTAACTGCTACAATGACTTCTTGTAATTAGTCTAATCTGAATTCAAATGAATGAAGTAATTCAAGGGCATGATTTATATTAATCAGAAGTTGGGTGGAATCACTAATTTATGTAAACAAATTGACAAAAGAAATTAACTGGTCTTAATACTTAATACATCTGGGGGGGGGGCAGTCATTGTATGTTTAAATAAAAGTAATTAAATGGGACAATGTCCTATTTTAATGACAATGACATTGTTCCTGGAAAGACGCATTGCTGTTGCATTTTCTAAATGTGTTTTCAATGCTGTGAATACTGTGAAATTCCATTTACCTCCATATGTATTGGCAAGAAGGCAGAAATCTCAGAGAACGACATGAAAATCTTGAGCAAATAAAACCAAAATTCCTGCATGACTAGATACCACTAGTGGTAAGTGAGAAATGTGGTTTTGTAATTAAATTAAATCTTTAACTGTTATTGTTATTGTTTGATTGTTTTTCTGAAAACCATTTCACAGCGTGTCCTAAGAGTGTAGGTTGGGAGAAGAACCCTAAGGGGGCCATGGGACCCAGGATGGTGAACCTCAGTGAATGCATGGACCCTAAAAGGTAATGAACACAATGCAAATGTGTTTAGGTGTAATAGTGTAATTGGACTGTGTCAGCCAACAGCCCAAACCACATTTCAGCAATTATTGAATATAAAAATGAACATATTATTTAATAGTTTATCTTAATATGTATTGGACCAAGTAGATAATATACAGCAATGTCTATACCATTGGAGCTGTATGTTAAGGGGCTGGTTTGGGTCCGTTTACATTTCCACAATGGAGACAAATGTAATTTTTCTTAGCATTACTACAGTCATGCATGCTGTGTCATCTGTTGCTGTTGAAGTAAAAAACTTTGTTAGCCCTCTGTGAACAAAGACGGTCTTCAGTTGTCTCCGTTGACTGTCTGCAGGCTTGCAGAGTCATCAGTGGACCTGAACCTGAAGCTAATGAGATGGAGGCTGGTTCCTTCCCTGGACCTGGACAAGGTGGTCAGCACAAAGTGTCTTCTGCTGGGAGCTGGGACTCTGGGCTGCAATGTAGCCAGGACTCTCATGGTAAGGGTGGAAGGATGAATAGATGGAAAGACAGACTGATAGATTTAGGATTAAAGTATGAAGGGATTTGACATTTTCTTTTTAGGGTTTAGCAAATTGTTAAATATCATACATGACCAAAAAGGTTTTAGGAGTGTTATTGACTTTGAAACTTTGTTTTTAATCTAAAGTGTTTAAAAGTACTAAGTTGAGTTTTAGACCACTACTGGTGCTATGGAGCAATGTTTAATTAGCAGGTTCATGTTTTCTATCCGCTGTACTAGCAGCACTTGTGACAGCACTATGCCTCCATACTCATCAGAATATATGAAGTGGCATAAATGAAGTGTCATAAATTGTTGCAGAAGATTGGTGTTTTTTGAAAAAAGGATATTAACACTGGCAACCAGTGTCTCTTATCAGTGAGCTAGCTCAACATAACACAACTGAACAGGATTTCAATGGAGAGCTAACTCTGAATGACACTTTAATTTCCCCCACATTCTGTAAGACTGAAAACTGAAAGTGTCTTGATTTAAGTGGGAGCTTGTTGGATAAGATCAGAGCTGTACTCCCAAAAGAGACAACATTCGCAGATATAGTTCAACCAATGTTGGTTAAGGACATCTGGAGGAGAGCTAAAGGTGTAAATAAACAGATTACAAAAAGCTCCAACAGACAGGAAGTGACACACTCGCATAGGAAACGAGACAGAGGGTAAAAAAAACAAAAAACATCTTGGGAAACAGTCCAACCTGTCAAAGACAAGTATAAATAATACAAAAACAAAATATAAGTGGTAAGACAATTAAAAGATATTGCTTCCCAAGTGCTGCAGTCTGTGACATTAAAGAAAACATACCTCAACTGATATCTGATTGTTGTACATGTTAAATTGTTATTATTGTTATTATATTATTTTACATATGGGTACCATCGATGGTCGCAGGGAGCAATCAGTAAGTGCTAAGCCAGGATTTCAGTTAACTATTTAATGTCTTGGCACATAGAAGCTCAGTTGAGTATCAGTGAACCACTACCAACTGTTGACGGAGTAATCAACATGTTCCACAGACTTTCACGAGTCAATACTGTACATGTCTCTGCAAAACATGAAGTCTTCCAAGCATCAACTTCACTGATAACTGTTATCTGTTCTGAGGATGTAAGCAGCACCTTTTCAGGACAGATGGAACCGATAGCCTCCAACCAAATTGATCTGCAGTCAAACTGCTAATGATTTATTATAGTCTTGTCTTCTCCCTGGCCGCCCCAGGCCCTGCCAAACTTTGACTGGCAGAACTGGGCACAAATTTGCTGTATACTGCAAATAAATTTGCCTCCCAAGTTATATTGGAATTTATTTCCATAAACAGGCCAGAAACACAAAAATGTGTTTTCTCTCGGGGGTCGTTATAATGTGATGTTCTCCTGTTAAAGGTCTGATAACCTTAAATGATTAACTTGACAAAAGATTTTGTTTTCTCACGGCATGAATATGTGTTTAGCTTTATAACTGCATAATTCAAGATCCCATGATTTTATCCACAGATTTCCCACAAAGTTTATCCACTAACATTAAGAATAACATACTGCTGATTTACGCAAGAACTTACTGCCATTCTCTGTGTTTACTGTAAGTCTGTTCCCCCAGCATCAAATGAATGTGCTCTATTCAGTGACCAGATCCAAAAGGCTGGCACCCTGTAGGTTTTTAAATGTTTTTCATACCTGCTAGTTATAAAGTCAATACGTTTTTTTTCTCTTTTCAAAAACTAATTCAGACTTTCAGCATCACTGTAGTTTGTTCATATTTCACCATTACTGCTTGGCTTTACATTTAAACACATTTTAAGCTAGTAACAAGCACAACCGAGAATACAATGCTTTGTCCTTTTGAAGTAAATTGAACAAATTAAGCAAATGTGTTTGATTGTTTCGTTTGCCCTCAGTAAATGGCAGTGTAGACATGAAATGTAATTGAGAGTGTTGCTAGACTTTGTGTTAACAGAGAGCGATATTAATGACAACATTTTGAAAATACACACTGAGCACACAACCTCCCACTCATTGTCACTGAAGCTGCTTACAAAGTGCTGCTTATGTTCATGTCAATAAATAGTAGTTAAGTATTTCAAAATAATGTGATTAAAAATATGAATTGCGTTTCTCCTTTCTTCTCCAGGGGTGGGGAGTGAGACACATCACATTTGTAGACAATGCAAAGATCTCGTACTCCAACCCAGTTCGGCAGCCACTCTATGAGTTTGAGGACTGTCTTGGAGGAGGGAAGTCCAAAGCCATGGCAGCTGTTGACCGACTCACCAAAATCTTTCCTGGTGTGGTGAGTCTTAAGACTTAAAGTCAAATAATAATGCTTGAGCTGTGGAATATGATACCTTTATCTCTCTTTGTATGTGAGGATCAAATCATTGCTTGCTGGAAATCTGAGATCGTCTCATATAGGAATCTGTCCTCTGTTTTTGTTAGTTTCTATTCCTAAAGTTGAAAAGAATGATGGCTCTGTTGATTTTTTTTTTTAACCTTTTGTGCAGTAGCTGTTGAAAAATGTCACCGCTGTACAACTGCATTGGCATTATAGTAATCTGAATTTTGTTTATGCTAGGCTTATAATCATATTCCTGTTTGATTGGTAGTGTCTGAGCTGTGATGGCCAAACCATGCAGAAAATGAAGAGTCGTGTTACTTGCATATTAATGCGGGTGGTTTCATTACTTTTTTAATTAATGACTGGGTTTCCTGGGGGCAATATTTCGCTTTATTACTAAATTAAAAAGCAGCCAAACACTCTCCGCAGGGCTCTGTTTTGGTGCGGATTAATAATAATAATAATAATGAACCTTATTTATTAAGTGCTTTACATGGTAAAAGCAGGAACAAAAACAGGATTGCATATTTCTGATGTGAATCATGTGTGCGCCTGGGTGCTGATGCGTGCATGTTTAGTCTGCAAGAAAGAGTAGGCACTTTATAATAGGATGATTCACTTTCCTTTTGCCTGCCCTCCAATGTCATGTGATGCTGGAATTAGGGAGGTCATGAAAGCTAAAAGAGTTAACATTCAGTAACCTGTAAGTTGTTTCCTGTTTCCTGTTGTTTCCTGGGTTAGCATTTATTATATCCTCTAGCTCAGAGGTTCCCAACCTTTCTTAAATGGAGAAGTTCAACCAGTAGTGGTTTTCCCCCCTCAAATTAGTCCTATATTAGGATTTTTAGGGGCCTAACAATGTGAGAGAATAAAGTATTTCACAAGAAAAAAAAAAGTACAAAAACTGAGGAAAGTAATAAAATATAAACTTCATTTTGTGTAACAGAAATATTCTTTCTCATCCCTTTAATCATCTGGCGACCACTCTGATTTATGTTGGGACCCCATGGCTGATCCCAGGTTGTGGGTCTGTTGTGAAGTGGTAATAGGAACTTAGTATTTAATTACAATGTTGATGCACTTACACTTCACTTCCATTTTCTGCTACTTTACACTTCTACCCCACAACGTTTAAATATTGTACACTCACTCTGCTACATTTATTTGACAGCTGTAGCTTCTTGTTACTTTTGAAAATTCAGATTTTACATGCAAGACATATAATCAGTTTATAATATATGATGCATTGTTATAGATTAAACTACCCAAATAAAGCAGTTAGAATTGGCTGCACCTTGGCCAACTACAACATTAAACTACTGCTTACATGTTAATGCATCATTAATTATCCAATAATATAATATAACATTGACACAGGCAATTCTGCAGAATTAAATACTTTTACTTTTGATACTAAGTACATTTTATTGCCAAATACTTCTTTCACTTAAGTACATTTTTATGTACTTTAAAGTGGGGGTATTGCTACATTTACTGAAGTAAATTATCTGAGTTCTTCTTCCCCCACTGTTGTTGTGATACCAGGAAGAGGTATACAGGCTAAAAGTTTCTAACCGTGCAGTCAGCCACAGTTTTACAAGTTTTTGATCTTGTGAATCTTTTGAAGCATCACTTTGACGCCCTATGAACCTATGATTCTTTTTTCAGATTTCAGATATCCATTTTTAAATGCATATCCTGAGAGTACTGTATCAGAACAGTAGAGCACAGTCTGTGTAATAAAATGTTTTTACCTTCTGGGCTTCTTGTGAGTTTTGACTAAACTGACTAAGCCTCACTCACTGTCTGACTGGTAATCTATGATGTCATTTGCCTTTGCCTCGGTAAGATTGAAGTCTCATTTTAAAGTGACTGACCATGCAATCATGACTCGGTAATAGGTTGTTCCTGAAACGAGATACATTGGGCCATAATTATAGTGTCACAGACAGGAAGACCTGTGATGTCCCCTTTAACTGCACACATGTCATCATGTCATCAGCTTGATATGCGAGTGTCTCTTTCTGCCCCCTCTCATTTTCTGTTTCTCTCTTATTCTTCTGGGAATAAAAGAGAAAGTAAAGAACAGAGGCTCAACACCTGATGGAAGGCCCTATGCTGTCATGATGTGTGGTGTCTGTCGAGACACTTTGTTTGTCTACCTCCTATACTAGCTGCATGCATACCTGCCCTACTATTTTTATCAGTGTGGGTGTGTGCCTGCGTCTCTCTCTCTCCCCTGCTTGTCTTCCTGCAAACACAGGGGCATCAGGTGCCAGTGTGAAAGATGGAAAGCAATATGAACACTGAGCGGAGAGCACAGAAATGCATCAATTGAACCGAGAGGAGCTGGTTCATGCGAGGTCACAATGATGAAAAGGTTTATAAACAGATTTCATATTTTGTCTGTGGACAAATACTGTCACCTGACATTTACAGGATAGTTTGTAGTGTTCTTTGTTTTTCTCTTTAAAGTTTGTCAACAGTCAGGTCAGAGCTGGTTGAAGATATCAACAGTGGCATTGTTGGATTGTCATGAAATGCTGTTTCTTCAGGAAATAATTTCTTCCACGGTCAGAATGATTTTTTGTCTTCCTTGGCTGCAAGTTGAGGACGCTTACAGAATGGAAATTGGAATATGATTACCATCTCTGAAATCACCCCCCCGAATGCTTAGCAACACTTACGTCAAAGTGAAATGTAAATTCACTTGGTTAACAGCTCCCACTCTTCAAATGTGGAGCGCGAAGGAAGTAGATCCACTGATTCAGTAAAGTGGCATTTCTTCTTGTTAAGATCTCACACCTCATCTTTGCCCTTTTCTGTCGTTCTCTTGACTATGAAATTACTCTTGACATTTCGATTTGCCTCACTGTCAAGTCTGCAATGCCTGGAGAGAGTCACAGTAATTCAAGTTTGCCAATGGACAATAAAAGTCATTGACAATTTTTTGTGGAGTTGGAAGAGGTGATTCGAGGTTTCCTCTTCATACTCTACTATAGACTTATACAGGAGAGCCAAATCCACACTGGCCTCAGGTCATCTGTGGCAATGATGTGATCCACAGATGGATTGTTTGGTGACTACTATGCCCTCCTCAATTATGTATCACTGAGCAGCAAGCACGCCAAAAATACATATTTGGCCTAAGTTTTGTTAAGCTTTCAGCTTCTGGCTTCTCATACAGCGCCTGATCAGATCTTGAAGTTCTAGAAATGCATTGAAAAGAAGAATTTTCTGCAGCCCAGAAGCTTTTTGGGACATAAAGTGTGGAAGTATGTGAAGATAGCACTGAAACACATCTCACTGCACCTTTTATATACTGTTACTATATTATACTATATATATACTATATATTTTACTTAAGGGCTCGATTTAGACAGTGTTGCATTAAGTGAGTCTTGCATGTACACGTTACATCTACAAGAAAGGTTAAAGCAGCAGCAGTTTGGATGTGTAGATGTAGAGATGCTGATGTGCACCATCTAGAGGCAAGGAAAAGAATGGCTTTTTGACACTTGTCACCTATAGGCGATGAGGTGTAGGGTTTTGATTTGTCAATAAAAGTGACTTTGCCAACATACCCAAACTTTACTATTCGGATTTGTCCAGAATTAAAATTCAGTTATGACATTTTCATTTTCATGTTTGCAAATGCACAGATATTGCAAAATTAAAACCCAAAAGAAAAAATCATTGTCCATGGAGAAGAAAATTAATATGAAATGTTTTTTAATGTTGTATCCAGCCTCAAATGCTAGCTGCTGTACATATGGGCTCAGTTTGTCAGCAGTGTCTCTTTTGTTTTTCTCTGCCTCGTTGTCTCTGTCTCCTCTTGCAGAATGCAAGGGGTTACAATATGAGCATCCCCATGCCCGGTCACCCAGTGAATTTCTCTCAGGCCACTCTCTCCCAGGCCCAGAGGGATGTCGAGCAGCTGGAGAAGCTCATTTCAGAACATGATGTGGTCTTCTTACTAATGGATACAAGGGAGAGCCGCTGGCTGCCGACAGTGATAGCTGCCAGTAAGAGGAAGGTAGGAAGGAACAGTACAGTATGTACAATTAACAGAGCAGCCACACTGTCACTGACCAGCGGGGTTGGGGTTGGAGATGTGGGCGGGTCATTAAAGCTGCACTTATTATATTTTCTATGTAAACAATGATTCAAATGACAATGTGTAATGTGAAAGTAGCTAAATATAGACTGAATATTCAATTTACACTCATCAGGTGGCCAGAAAAATGGTGTCCAATGAATACTTATGTTGTTTCGTGTTTGTTGGATGTTTAAATGGGTAATTTAAACTGGTACTACTGCACCACTAGCCAAAGTGGTGCAAAATAAATCAATTGATGCAACCTTCTGTTGTTGGAAAACGTTACTGTTCGATTATTTAACCCCATTCTTAATCATCTAAATTTGAGCATTTCATTTTAACCACATACTTGTTGTATTCTTTGGTCATATGACCAAGGCTCATTAAAAAAACTGTAGTTTTAAACACAATATTGTATAAAAGAACATGTTTTCTATACATTGTTTTATTTTCATTAAGGCTAATTCAAGGAATTGAGACTGAGGCTTTCAACAGACGTGTTTGCTCCAGTGGGCCGAGAGTCACAGTGCAGCACGAGGGCAGGAGACATTTATGACCCGCTTGACCAGGAAATTGACATTGCTCAATAACATTTTCAGTTTCTGTCAAATTTTCTGTATACCAGTTGGAATTCTATTTGTTGCCAGGCAACTCAAGTTCAGCAGTGTTGAGTGTGTTTTGGGCTGCTAATTAGGTTTTGTTCTCTGCTTAGCTGAGAGGATATTTGACCGTTTGTGCTGTGGGGCTGTTTCAGACTTCACTGCAAATTGGCTTCACAATTTATTTCCATAGCTTCTCCGAAAATCTAGATGCTTTCAACATTGTAAAGAGCCTATTAGTGTTTTATGTCATTGCTTTTTGATTCAACACATTGCACCCTTATTGTTTGTGCAAAACAAGCCATTTAGTTAATTTGATTTGGTTGAAATGTGCTGTGTTTAGGAGAAATGGAAAATCAAGCCAAAGCTGTTTAAGATTTTTTTTTTTTTGCCACTGCTTTGTAAAGAACCTTTTATTACAATGATTTACCATAATTGTTGTCTTTCACTCTCCAGCTTGTGGTGAATGCTGCTCTAGGCTTTGACACATTTGTCGTGATGCGCCACGGCCTGAAGAAACCCCCTGTCAGTCAGAGTGTTTCTGCAGGGGCAGATTCCTCCCCTTCCTGTTCCTCTGCTTCCTCTTCGTCCTCCACACCGGCCGGCTCTGCGCCCTCTGTCCCAGGATCCTCTCTGTTCTCCAACATCCCCGGGCACAAGCTGGGCTGCTACTTCTGCAATGATGTAGTGGCACCAGGAGATGTGAGGAAAACGCACAGATAACAAGCATACACTCAACTCATTAATTCACGTAATGCACTAAGAACAAGCACACATGCAAAAAATGAAAACGGTTAAGAATAAACACAAAGCAGGTAGGCTTCTTTCTTCAACCAACAGTCATTTTCAAAGCTGTGCTAATCACCTTTTTATATTCACACATTCTGGCTGTGTCCATTTTTTTGTACCCCTGACACTCTTTGTTTCTCTTTTTGGTCTTTTTTCTGCCTCATGACCTTTTGATGCAAGTAATTTATGAAAGCAATTCATCAGCTATTGAAGGCCCACAGGCAATTGTTAGAAACTGTGCCATTCAGCTCTGACTTCTCTTATAAATGCCATATGGCTCCAACCTGCTGTCACAGATTATAATAAGATTAACATTTGAATTGGAGGCACAGCCTGCTCTCACTAAATTTTAAATGTTAGACATGTAATTGATTTTGCTGAATGAATGATGAGAAAGTTGTAAAGAATGTAATGAGGATACAAGTGGTGGCTTTGGTGGTTTCCTCTTTCTTCTGTGGATTGAAGCAAAATGGTACAACATATTGTCAAACACACTCCGTCTGTCACTACGGTGTCATTGATCAGCTGTTATAACAAAGGCAAACGTGCTGAGAATGTGAAATTAAGCTGTAACATACTTTTTGTACAAGGTTTTTTTTGTTTGTTTGTTTTACCGCATATATCCATAGGGCCATAGGGTGTAAACCCTCGGTTAGATGGTCCAACCGTCCATGTTTGTGTCTGTCGGTTTGTTCGTCCACCTATTTGGTCCAGAGTGTTATATCCAGACAACTATGAGATGAAGTGCCATGCAGTTTGGTACATACATTGATGGTCCCATTTATGAAAATAGTATGGCTTAATTAAAAGGCCACTTAACTGAAAGTACTCCCATACTACTCATTGTGTGGCAAACAGTCTGCGATCAAGATAGCCATTTAGCTAGCTAACTCAACTTAAGTCACTGTTAACCTGTTAAAAATCAAATGCCTTCCAAAACACATTTGATTGGTGTTAACCAAATTGCCAAAACATCTCATCTCCTCTTCTCTCATTATTTCAAAAGAAACTCTCTCAGGTTTAGGGGACTGAACCTGGGATGCCTTATGTTAATGTCATTGCTGTTCTAATATTGCCACTTGTTTATGTTATTGTTGTTTTTTTCGTAAACAGTCAACCAGGGATCGGACTCTGGATCAGCAGTGCACAGTGAGCAGACCAGGCCTGGCCATGATTGCTGGAGCCCT
The DNA here is from genome assembly GCA_008360985.2 of Macquaria ambigua. NCBI lineage: Eukaryota > Metazoa > Chordata > Actinopteri > Centrarchiformes > Percichthyidae > Macquaria > Macquaria ambigua. The sequence continues at coordinate 39,284 of VMKM01002054.1, forward strand.
GGCTGTTGAGATGATGGTGTCCATTCTGCAGCACAGTGAAGGGTAAGCACAGTGGACTTATAATATCTAATTATTAGGAATAGTACTACTGGTCTCGCCATACATTCATAAAATTGAGTCTGGAGCACAGAGTTGTAGTAAGTACTGTATGTGCTTGTTGCAAGTCCACGTCACTTGTGCATCTTGCCTCAGATTACCCTGTTGCAAGCCTGGGGTATAAACCTCTCAGGATGGTGCTTTAAATTGCCCACTCCTTAGCAAATAGAAATTTGGGAGGTTTTGAACAGGTCCTCCAAAAGGTTTTATGTCTCGTCTTCTTCTTCTTGACTTTTTTTTCCAACCGACTTCACAAATCAGAATCCAATAAAAGATCCTTGCAAACACTTTAAGAGTTCTACAAGGTCAGACACTCACCTACCTTAGTGAGCAGCCCTGATCACCAGTAGGTGTCTGACGTCCTCTCATCAGCGTTTTATGCTGGTTCTAAAGGAGATTGTGCCTTTGAGGTTGTGGCTCCTAAACTTTCAGTAAGCTTTACTTGCTTACTTTTGCTTTTTGGTGGAGCAGCACTGCAGCTGAGGTCTTACTGCACAGCAGGTAGTATCCTTAATTTGGTTTAGTGTCCTCAATTTGGTTGTAGCACAGCTCCCTGAATTTACTTGAGCCCAAAAACATGTGTTCACTTTAGAAGTTTTGTTGCAAATGATAATCCTTCTCTCACTTTTATGCTTCAAAAGCTCTAACACTGCGATTCAGTCAGCTTTGAGGTTAATTTGGCAATCTGTACTAGCTCGATATTTTCTACTCTTAAAAGTATATATATATTTTTTTCCAAACACTGATGGGGATGTTTTCATGCCTATTAAGTGTGTGTTCATGTGCACGGGTGTGTCTTTGTGGAAGTGTAATTGTATCTGCCTGTTTAGGTATAAGTCATGCTAAAGTGGCCGCTTGCTGGGCCTGATAACACAGCCATGTTTTTAGAAGTTATAAGCTGTTACAGAACTGCTCTGCCGATCCTTGATAAAAAGCTTAGAAAGCAAAGAAGAGAAGGAGAGTTTTCATGTATTCTCTGTACCTCTATGGTTGTGTAACTCCTTCCTTTACAACAAGATCTCATTCTCTTGCATCTGCCCTCGCTGTGTCCTTGTTTTCTGCTTCATAGCGATGTTTATTCCTTTCTTTATAACTCCCTTTCCTCCATATTTTTATCCTTTTTTAAGGCCTTTACATCAGCGTTCATACGAACAACCATGGGCTTTAGAAAATCGCCACTTAAGGATAAATGTTGCAGCAGTTTGACAGACATTTTTTACTTTACTCTGAGCTCAGTGTGAGACTTGATATTTTCGTTAATGTTATCCATAGAGAGTCAAACATCTTAGTTCTCAATATAGGCTACCAAATTCACAGTTTTCTGACATTACGTTGTCATATATAGTGTAGTTTTGCTACAACCGTGTATAATAAAATGAATCTGCATGCATCAGGTTATGTGTTGTTCTGTTAGGATGTTTAGGGAGAATTGCTGCCTTTTTTTTTCTCTTTCAGTAAAATTTAAATTTAAGTTTGAAAAGGCTTTATTTGCATGGCATGAAAATTGGTGCCAAAATGGTGGTTACATTCATTCATACATTCATGTCCTCTCTTTCTCCATGTCCAGAGGCTATGCAGTGGCCAGCAGCAGTGACGACCGAATGAACGAACCTCCCACGTCTCTGGGTCTAGTGCCACATCAGGTCAGACACACACACTCAAACTCAACATGTTTTATACTGATGACACTCACACTTGCCTGCTCCTCCAATATATGCCTGTGTTAGCAGCTGCTCCATATGTATGTATGATTAAATGCCTATAAAAGTGGCCTCTTTCTTTTTCTGTTCTGAAATAAAAGCAGTTTTCTCAAGGTAGAGCAATCTGTTCTATAATGCGTGTGTGTTTGCCAGTTGTAGTTCAAACTTGACTAGATAATGTTCAGTTTTTGTTGACACTGTCAGAGAGGTGTAAATTCAATTATATGTTCATTACTGACATTGTAATTAGTGGTGGTGTTGCACAGGACTGCATTATATTGAAATGTGTTTCTAATATTCTTCCTGTTTCATGTTTGTAAATGGCTTTTGCAAATCTTTAGAAACAGCAGTTTCACCACTGCAAACTACAACCTCAACAATAAACATATAGTTAAAGTAATACCTCTCTGACAGTGTCAATCAAAACATTATTATCTCATTATTATTATTCATGTTGTATTGGATTTGGTTTTATTTACTCATTTTGCAAAGCAGTCTTTAAGACCTTAACAAACGAAAATGGGTAATAATGGCCATATAGACCAGTAACCACAAACAAATCCAATAAAATGAACTATTTAACTAATAATGACAAATAAAAGTAATTATAAACAGCATTTAGGTAAATTAATGCATAAAGCAAAGGAAAACGCTGCTGCTTGTTGCTTTTTTTAAATAATTGGAACAGATAAGAGAGTGTACATCCTGAGAGTGCAAAACCCTCAGTGACATATATGGGATAACAAGTGGTGACAAGGTGCATATTACAAGCCCATGAAGTATTCAACTAGATCTTGCTGAAGGAGGTTGGAATGATGTTTATGTTAATGTTCTTGGTCACATGTCTTGTTTCAACATTTTGAACAAGTTGCATTTCACAGAGGCTGCAGTTTTGAAAAGGCCAGCACGGATGAGTGTCTTAGCATTCGGCACATAAAGAATGGGTTATGTTTTAGTTACTTTCTGCAAATTTTTATGTACACTGAATAAACAGAAAGATTCACCTGTATGATGTAGTGCTGCGCAATATAACAGCCCTGCAATAAATACTACCTTACTTAAAATGTTTGTTTGGTGCGACTTCTACATCAGTTTTAGTGGCAACTCAATTATATGGTACATTTGAAGCTGTACTTAAAAAAATATTTTATCTACCTCATTTGAACATAATTGAGAAGCAAAATATTACCTCAGTAACACCACTGCAAATGTAAAAACTACCATAGAGTTGAATCAGTGGCGGAGGGAAGTATTGTACTTTTTACTTCACGACATTTATCTGACTTCTAAAGTTGCTAGTTACTTTTTAGGTTACATTTTTGCGCATTTTAGACAGACAACCAAGAAGGAGTTATAATTATACATGTTTAAGGATTAAACTACACAGCAGTATATAAAGAAGTTGAAATTAGTGCCACTTTGAGCAGCTATGACAGTAAAATGTTGCTTAGATGTTATTAGTAATAATAATCGTCAATTTAACACTGACATTGGCATTCTGCTGCCTAATGAGTACTTTTACTTTTGATACTTTGAGTACATTTTGCTAATACTCCTGTACTTTTGAATGCAAGACTTTTACTTGTTACAGAGTGTTTCTACATTGTGGTATTGCTACTTTTACATAATTAAAGGATCAAATTACTGAGACAGAGAGACGGAGACAGAGAGAGAGACTTCTCAGTGATATGCCATTAGCTTTTCCCTGAAGGATGCGCAGCTTTCACATTAGCATCAATGTGATATTTTTTCTTAGCATGATTCCTAAATGCTTCTAAAGCATGCTTACAGTAGTCCATTATCTGTCCTGGAGTCCTGGAGCCCACTTCATCTGTAGCATTAGCATCCTTCAGCGTCTGTTTACAGGTAGCCTAGCATTAGCAGCTTGCAGTGACTTTCCATCCTCCTCAGTTTTCTCCACTCTGTTTGTTATCTGAAAAAAAGTCACAGATTCTTTTTTGTTTTTTGAATCCATCCATAATTAACACTTCAGAGCTATTAGCAAAAGTAAAATGAGCCTAAGCTAACCCCAGTGAGCCCACTCACCCCCGCCGTCACGGCAATGACGCATTTTGACTGTCGTACATGTTAAGTACCAGTTGGAAGGGAAAATTAAATGGTGCACGACACTCAAATAAACAAATCCATCAATCAACCTATTATGATGACCTATTCATGACCGTTTACTGCAGACTGCGCAAAATAACAGTTTGTGCTTTGCCTGTGTTTGTACTCCAGTCAAGTTATGCATAGAAATTTGATGTGTGAAATCTAATCTCAACATCCATTTCCCTGGTTACACTTTTAAGCTGAATCAACTTCAGTGTCGAAAACAACTTAAAATGATTAAGAGGATTCACAAAGGTGCTCTTAATTTCACATCTGGTGTTTTGTATTACATTACAATGCACAAGGGTGTGTATTTTGATCATTTCAATGGTCCCTCTGTGTGTTTAACATGAAAGATCAGACACAAACATGACAAGATTCTTAATGAAGACGCTCCACGTACCCTAAAACCATCAGAATTAAGAGAAGATAGAGGTCTTTGCATTGTCTGACCAAAAATATGAATTCTATTAACTGTGAGAGGAGAGACATTTTATCATATGTAAACTTTGGCTTCAGATTTGCATGTCTTTGTGAATTATCTATTGGAATGAATCTTACTCTGTCTTTTAATTAGGAACTCAATACATAAACATAATACAGTGATAATCAGTGAGTTGGCTAGTCAATACTTCCCGAAGAACTGTGGAGAAGTTCATTTGTGTGTGTGTGTGTGTGTGTGTGTGTGTGCGCGTGTGTCTGTCTAGATGTGTGCCTTTGTGTAGCCTGTCCTTGGCCATTGGTTTTGTGCGTTAACTCTAGAATGATGTAGGCCACAGACAGTTCTGTTTAGTGGCGACTGTGTGTGTCCGTTTTTATAGATCCTTTCCCCCAAAACTCTAGACGGGGATGAGATTGGATTTATAAACTTAGTGACACATTTAAAGGTCAAATAACCTCACACATTCCTAATTGTCAGTGGATTTCTTCACTAATCTATTAGTTTATTTGATTGAAAAACTAGTGTGAATGTTGGTATGAGGTCAGAGATGTGACTCATTTTCCAATGATTATTAAGGACCAAAAACAGACAAAAAAAATCACAATATTAACAAAACAAAACTCAACAAAAATGTTCTTAGTTGACCAAGACTGAAGGCCAGCCCTAATGAAAATAACAGTACGACATTAGTTGAAAAAATTCTCTACTTAAATTAATATTTTTCCAAAAATGCTTTGCTGTATACAAAACATTTTCAAGGCATAATAAGCATAACTGAAATGATAATGATATAGTCTAGGCTGGGGGGGTCACCAGATAGAGGAACACTAGATGATCTGCAGCTACCGAAACTGTGCCCTTTTGCTTACTTGACTGTTGTCACATACTCAAGTATCTCACCACCTCCATTTGCATCATCATCGGTATTCATCACCCTGAGAATCTGAATTTTTGCCATTTGCTTGACACCTCTGCTGCTCATGGTATTTCAACCAAATAATCCAGAGAAAAATGGCATGCAAATGGGTCGTCTTATGTATGTGTGTGCCTGTTCGAGAGAGTGAAAGCGAGGAAATAAGATAATGATGACCAGAGAGGCAGAAATTCTGGATAAATAATATGCATGAGGGTGCAAATACTTGTGCATGTGTGTGTGGGTGTCCAGTTTTTGTATATATTAAGCCTGGAAGGTTTGTTCCTCCAGCAATCTACTGCTAATACGGCACACTGCAGTTGAGTAGATTGAAGCTGCAGGCAATCTTTTCTTTAGTGCCACAGTGACAACTTGTGGTGGTTTACAGAAACTGCATGATATTTATTTATTGGCAAGTGCCAATATAGGACTCCACATTTTGGAGTGCTGTAACTTTTTTTCTTTTGTAAATGTATAATTGTCACCATCTTCAACTTTTGACCCTGAAGTTTGTTGTGTAGTCTTGACACTTGAAACTTTTCAAGCTCCATCCCTAATACTCACAAAGCAGCAGTTTTCCCTAACCATCTCTAAAATCCGTAGAAATGCTCTGTGCTTGTTTTGGGGGTAAATTTGTGTGTCTGAGCCAAAGCCAAATCAAACAATCTACATTCAAACGCAAGTCAAGTCAAGTCAATTTTATTTATATAGCCCAATATCACAAATTTGACTCAAAGGGCTTTGCGATCTGTAAAGCAGACGACACCCTCCTTCCTTAGACCCTCAACTGAGTTAAGGAAAAAACAAAAAAAAACTTTAACGGAGGAAAAAATTGAAGAACAACAGAGGAGAGATCCCTCTTCCAGTACAGACAGCCATGCAGTAGATGTCGTGCGTACTGAATAGACCAAAAATAGCAAAATGACAATATGGAAAATCAGGATGACAAGAGTATAGATAGACTGTAAATGAAGAATATGATCCAGGAGGTCGTCGAGCAACATCCAGGTGCCACCAAACAGGCACATACACAGTATACTTTTTTATTAATGCTCATTGTCAGATGCTCATAATAGGTCTTTAGTCCAGTGCTGTAAATGAGTATTTGAACAAAAGCAGCAGTGTGGTAGACTCCTTTACTCAATATGTGCTGTGCAGTTTTATGTAGAGCTACTAGTCTGTTCAATCCATCTCACTTGCCCACGCTCACCCATTGGTCTGACTCACTCATCCACTCACCGCTTCATTTGTTAATTCATCCAATGGACAATTTTGCATCAGTTTTGTTCTCACATTTATGTTATATCTGCTACTGCCGTTAATTTTCCACTCCCTCCATCCCTTTTTATTCCTCTATTTGTATGTCCCTGAATACACCATTTACATTGAAATGATCAGCACACAGATGGGAAGATATTAAAGACGAGAAGAAACTGATGAAATGAGCCTCCAGCTAAGGCTGTTGCGCAGCTGGATTAAATTGAAATGTTTTGCAAAATGAAGCACTGAACCACATTATACTTGATTATCAGTCTCATCATCTTAACCTGTTAGCCTTAGGTTACCACACGGCCTGGGCTTGTGCAAATTTGGCAAATTTGGAGACATTTAGATGGGGGTGCGTGAGGATGTCATGGAGTTTGCACCCAGATATCCCAGCCAAGAACTGAGAGCTTTTAATTTCCACCCCTGTTCACTTGCTGTGCATTACGCAGTAATTGGTCACAAATGTTTGATATATTTGTCGTTTTCACCACCAGATAATTATAGTGAGGAAGTCATTTCATGCTCTGGTCTACATGCGTCACCAGAAAACATAATGGGATAGGCTTTTATTAAAAAACAGGAGGATGTGGGTATAAGAGAGGAGGAGGGAAGCGATGAAAGGAATATATTGGTGATGAATGGTGTTGTGTCGCTAAAGACTTGTTGGTGTGTGTGTATGTGCATAGACGTGTGTGTGGAGGGGGTTCTTTAGACAGTGATCAAGGTAATTAGCCATAATGACTGCAGCCATAAATAGGAGTGAAGGCTCTCAGCAGTAAGAGATGTGCTGATAATGTTTAACTGAAAAAGGCGGTACTCTCTCTGGCACCAGAGGGCGCTCTCAGCATGATTTTAAAATGTAGAAAACAGAAAGTCAAACTGCTTCCAAATTTTCAAGCCCCAGATTTAATGTTTACTACTTTACTACGGTTACATTTACTTTTGCTCACAAGGAATAAAGGTATCATGGGTACTTTCTTCTCACAAATTGAGTACTTTATGTCCAAAAGGCACGTGTTTAACATGTAATAACCTCATATACTGCTTATTTCTCTGCTGCGTTATCTTGTGTTTTGTATCAACTTGTCTTTCTTTGTGGTTAGAGACCTTTTGTTGTGTTCACATAATGTAAATTTGCAGTGTCAAATAAATGAAATGAATGTGGTTTTGAAAGGAGTGTGCCCCTTTTGAGTGCTGCTGTGTTTCATGTCAGCTTTTGACGTGTTGATTTCTCTTCCACAGATCCGAGGCTTTCTTTCGAGGTTCGACAATGTCCTGCCTGCCAGCCTGGCCTTTGACAAATGCACTGCCTGCTCACCCATTGTAAGTAGCACATGCTGCAACTGAATAGTTCAAATTATGTGTTTTCAAATCCAGTTTGCTAAGACAGTGTTTTGACAGTAAACTCAAATTTAGAAAGATTGAAACAGATGCAGATAAGCAGGTTCTGATTATCGGATTCGATCGTGTTACTATGAAACATCATTGTTTTGAAACACAAATTGCAGCCTTAGCAGGAATAGGGGGATTCCCATCTCTCCTATTTCTACACTGTTAAGTCAGTGGAGCTGTGTTGAAATGTTGTTCCTTGAGGAATACTGAAGACACACACACACACTCAGAGAAAAGCTGGTAAAACCATATGGTAACAATCAGGCAGCAGTTGCTCATTGATGTCAGTGACTGTCGTATGAGTGGAATTAGCTCCCACCACTGCAGTGTGTGTGCATGCATGCTCATGTAAAGATGGGTTGTTGAAGGGTCCACATATCCCAAATCAGCCAAGTGGGGTGGGAGAAATTGCCTTCGTGTCTTTTTACTGCGTTGTCATTGGTCTACAGCCAACTGGCCAATCATTGCCCCAGGTGGCCCTGTGGTTAGCAGCGTCCAGCGATGTGATTGGTTACATTAGTGTAAGACCGGGGGGGCCCAACTTAGAGAGGGAGAAAGTAAAATAAGGAGAAAAAGCAAGTGGGGGGGGTAAAGAGAGGAAGTGCAGGGCTGAAGAAAGGGTGTTGTGATGAGTGGAGGGCTGGTTCACTCTCTCTTTCTCCCCTGATCTCAATGCAGTCTTTGTGTTTATAAAGAGGTCATAAAGCCCCAGATCTATCACTTTCATGTGAAGACAGAGCGAGAGAGACACACAGAGGGAGAAGGCAAGAGGGGGAGGGAGGGAGCTGGCTAGCTCATACTTAGTTTAAAGTTTTCTCCACCTACGCTGCTTCTGAGAAAAAAGAAAAAAAAAAAGTATGAAGTTCCACCCCATCTTAAGGTGTCATGTTTCTGCTCGTGTGACTGATGAGATTATTCGGTCTGCACGGAGGGTTCATAAGTTTTGATAGAGATTGGGTAAAGCCTGTGTAGTCAGGAACAATGAACAACATACGTTGTGAGGCAGGGATAAAGGTTGTGTAGTGAAATTGGTGAATATGTTTTGATTCCGTTAATCCCACCCACACACATTTTCTCTCTGTGTTTTGCATTTGCTAATCTACCTTTCACTCTTTTTTCATATCTCCCTCTTTTCCTCTCCTCTGTCTTACCTTCTCTCCCTTCCTGTTCTCCCTCCCCCATATCTCCTCCCTTTGTGTGTCTATCTATCAGCCTGTTCACTGTAATGTGTGTGTGTACTGTCTTTGTATTCTGTGAGTGTGTGTGAGTGAGCGAGTGCATGTCTGTCTGTGTGTATTCCTGCCGCAGTCAGCTGTGTGCTGCCAGGTCACTATGGAAACAAAACAATTCAGCCCCTGTCTGGGCTGGAGCAGTTCCTGTAGAGGTGGGGCTTTTCACTGTGTGTGTGTGTGTGTGTGTGTGTGTGTGTGTGTGTGTGTGTGTGTGTGTGTGTGTGTGTGTGTGTGTGTGTGTGTGTGTGTGTGTGTGTGTGTGTGTGTGTGTGTGTGTGTGTGTGTGTGTGTGTGTGTGTGTGTGTGTTTCCTAACTCTTTCTGGGGCTGCAAGCCAATAAAACTACACGCCAGAGAGTAAATCACAGCTGACGTGGCTTTGTCTTAAACCGTGCCAGACACCTCTTACTACAACTACTTGTACTAACACTACCAAATATGCTACCACTATTAATAGTGAAAACATTTTTTACATTTGTAGTGCAAAGTCTTGAAAAGACACTGAACTGGTCACTAACACAGCTCACAGTGTTTCTCCATTAAGGTATTCCTTCCCTCTGAACCTTTTGATAACTGGAGCTGTTTTATACTTAAAATAAATTGTCCTCATGTCACAGATTGTAAAGATTAAAACCTGATTTCTGTGTGCAGGTACCGGTCTATTGTATTTTGGTTGAATTTTGCAGCCAGCACATGTCTCATTAAAGTTTTATGGATGTAAAGACCCTTTCCACAGATTAAAACGCTTCAAAGAAACTAAAATATACTTTTGATTTGCAATTATGTTACAGGATTTGTACTACTGCGCTGAAACCATTGCTCAAAATAATGTTTGCTCTTAAGTGTGTGCAAGTAGAGTAGTATTAAAAAAAAGTCATTGCAAATCTAATTGTAGATTTTAAAGCTGAAACAATTAGTCATTTAATTGATTAGTCAATCAACAGAAAATGAGTAGTCATTTGATAATCTATTAATTGTTTAAATCAATGATCAAGTAAAAATGCCAAACATTTTCTGGTTTCCCAAATATGAGGATTTGCTGCTAAATATCTTTCTTTCAGCAGTCACTCAGTATTTCAAAAACAGATGATAATGTACGTGGCAGCCTTAAGACAACTTTAATAGTAACCCATAATTCTCTTCACATTTATACCAGCAATTATTTTCACAGTAGGTACAGTTCCTGCAAATGTCATAACTCATTTTAGAATAAATAACTCTTAATATTTTATTTTCTATGTGCCCTTTTTTACGTAAACTGTAGACACGTATGTGTTGTACAGCAACCACAGAGCATTAACTACACATTTATGAGCTTTGCTTCCTGTGAGGTGAGCTGATTCTCTGAAATACCATAAGGCCTGAGCGGTTACTTAATGAGTCAGTATGGAGTTTGTGTGTTGACCATATATGTTAACAGGCAAAGTTAAAGTCTCTGAGTCACCAGGAAGTGTTTACTCTTAGTCTTCAGTGTCATATCATGGCAAAACCACCAACCAAGAGCCTCTAAACATTTCAGTGATAGTTGTGCAACAGTCAAAAAAACATTCACTGGTGTTATATTAAACCAGTGTTGCATTTGGAAATCTTCCCTTACATCCTTACTAATGCTACTACCAATAACACTGCTTCTGTTACTGCTCAGACAGCTACAAGATGATTTTGGTTCCTTAACAAATGATAAATACACGGATGTAGCTTTATTCTGTGTGACTGTGCAAAGAATCTACTAAATATGCTTTGAAAGACAGTCAACTATGTTCTTTAAAGCCCCTCTGAGCCACCAGGACCACCCAATGTATGTTTGATATGTTTAAGGAAGCTACACATACACACACATCTAAGCATGGATGATGAGCCACAGTATGGATCCACAAACAACTTCAAAAAGAAGACATCACCACTGTCAAATAAAGCTAGAGGGTGGAGATTTATGTGGCTGCATGAGGAAGGAAGCTTTAGGACAGTTAGTGCACATGTATGTGTGTATACATATGTGTGGCACACCATTTAATCTAATCCAGATGTTGATGACTCTGTGTGTTTGTAGCTTGGCTTAATTGGTGCTATCCGCCAACAGCATGCAATCACTACTGAAACCCATCAGCGTCTGATAAACACTGCAGAATCTTGTAAAAAAAAGTCTCCTCCGCTCTGTGTGTCTACATATGTTCATGTTTTTGTTGCATGTTTCCCACAATGCTTTTGGCACAGGGACACAACTGTCACAGCGCAGTTTGAATTAGTCAGGTATTAGATGCTTCACTCTGATATCACGTTCTCTTAAGAAAATTGTTCTATAAATTATTTCTGTTCTTTATCAAGCATTATCAACTGACACTAAATTCTTTATATATGTCATTTTTATGAAAGAATCTCTAAATGCATACAGCATTTGATGTAGGTAGGTAACTCCATCTGATTTGAATTGGCTAATATTTTAGTTTTTCTTATGTTTTTTTACAATCTGAAACTTTCAAAACTAAAACTGTGCTATAGGACTGAATATTGGAGAAGTCATTGGTAATAGTTTTATATGTCTACTATTGATATGGTGTATGATGTAAGTGTGTTTTGTGTGTGTAACTGTGTGTCTGTGTGTATTGCTCGGAGTGACTTTATTAACGTTATCACACGATCATCGCAGTTATCACATTGCTCGCTGTGTATTTCAACAAAGTGGGTTTGGGCCGTTGGCGTCTCATGTAACGGATCCCGTGGATGGAAGTGGAGAATCAAAGAAATAAAAGAAAAGGAAGGAAAGGAAAGAAAAGAGAGGTTGAAAAGATGAACGAGGGACACGTCAGTGTGTATTGTGTGCTGTGTGTCTGGCTCCAAAACTAGACGCCAGGTCAGTCTGCGAACACACAGACACACACACACACACATGCACAGGCATTGATTCACACAGTGTGTTGATGTCTGAGGTAGAGGTAACCTTACACCTGCAGAGGAGGGTCTGTGGGCGTCCATGAAAGGCTTGGCCAGGCCTAGGAAGGTAGTCAAGAGGGCAGAGGATCTGTGTGTGTGTGTGTGTGTGTGTGTGTGTGTGTGTGTGTGTGTGTGTGTGTGTGTGTGTGTGTGTGTGTGTGTGTGTGTGTGTGTGTGTGTGTGTGTGTGTGTTTTGGAAAGTGGAAAGGTGTGGGTATTTGAAGTCAGTACTGGTAGGAGATCAAGGTAAAAATTTCAGCATGATGCAGAGGTGTTGAGTTGTGGTGTTACACAGGTTGTGCCTTTGTGCATTTTTGTTTTATACCATTAACAGATTATTATTATCCACTTTTGAGAGAATTTTGCCCTTTGCCATCGCATAATGTTTTAGCATGACTCAGCCCTCCACTTCAAGTGTACGCATCAGATTCAAAAAGGACTTTCACCGAGCACGTAATGTTTGGTGAAGGAAAAAGCACTTTTGTCTTGGACAAGATGTAATATTTCACTCGAAAGTGCAGTAAAATGTGAAGACATGCTTTTATGATAGGGAACCTTTTTTACCCTTGGTTTGAAAGGGTCGTCATTTCTCTTGCCTGCACAGGCTGTGGCATTTAATCTTTCTTACTTATCCTCTATTTAAGTCTATAACTTGCTGTGGTGCAAATGTATAGCATTTATACATAGTCGCCTCAGTAACACATACAACAGACCTCCATTAACACAGCTCCTTATTTTTCTCTCTTTTTGTCAATTACTCTGTAGTTTCCAAATCAAAAGTGATGGTTATGCTGGTCAACTGTTGTTGCTTACACAGTGTAAAACTATTTGAAACTCAATATGCACCGTGGACCAATACAGTGATATAATTGCCTGTAGTGTAAATGTTTCAGTTGGAATGATGCATTGTTACCCTAGCAATAAACATTACATTTCCTATTAAATCACCTGGAATTGTTTTTTTTTTGTTCAGGTCCTGGACCACTATGAGAGGGAAGGTTTCAACTTCCTGTCCAAGGTTTTTAATTCCTCCCACTCATTCCTGGAAGACCTGACAGGGCTGACACTGTTGCACCAGGAGACACAGGCTGCAGAGGTAAATCTGGCACTCATATACACCTGTACAAACAGGTACAGACACACACACACAAACCCTGCTGCACTAACCAACACAGGCCACAGTGTCAATATGTACAACAGCGCACTCAATTCACGCATACCACTGTTTAGTTGAGTGTTAGAGTATGCTTTTGATTTTTCTCTCAACCCAGTTTTGCGACAAGAAAATCATATTCATGTTTACCTATCTTGCAACTTTATTTGATGGTCAGTTGTTTGGTGTTTTGGGGAAAGAGCGACCTTGAGAGGGACTTCTGGGCGTTCTTGCTTAGCCTGCTGGAACCATGACCTGGACCTTAATAAGGGGCAGAAAGTGCATGGCTAGATAGAGCTTACCCTGGTCCCTCAGGGGCTGAGTAAGTTTTATGACCCTGGGAAATCCATACATAATTCTTCATACAGTTTCAAAACGGCTATGTCCTCTTCTGGAAACTAAGGCCTTTTGTAAGGATTTAATTAGTAGGATTTCTCAAATGAAATGTTTAATAGCAGATGCACTGTTTAAAAGGCAGAGATATTTTTGTCCTGTAACCTTCTTTTAATTATTCTGTTGCCATAGCAGCACAGAGTTGATGTCTGTGGAACAACGAGCGGCATAAAGTTCCAACAAACATCCAGAATACTTGGTGGTGGAATATGGGTGGTTTTCCTCAAGACTCCCCTCTGACATGAGACAGAGGGAGTGGAGGGGGAGACAGAAAATGAGTGGGTGTGGGGTTGGGTCTGGTCCTGCCGAGCTGTGGGAAAATCCCACGTACTTTCTCCCCAACTCCTACTCATAACACACAGAGGGAGGAGGGGAGAAGAGAAAAGCAAGGAAGCAAGAGGGAAAGGAGGAAAAGAGGAGTGCAGATAAGAGAAACAGCAGAGGGGAGAAAAGACAAGCAGGAGAAAGAATGGAAAACTAAATAAGACAGGAGATGAAAGAGAAAGAAAGTTGTAAAAAGGAAGGAAAGCAGAAGCTAGTGAGGAAGAAAATAATTTCAGCTTTTCCTGTCTTTCCCCATCTCCCTCTCTTGAGCCTCCTTCATTTTCTCCTGCTGTTACTGTCTTTCTATCCCTCACTTCCTCTCATGCTATCAATCTTAACCTCTTTCCCTATCATTCGCTCTATCTCTTGTGATTGTTCCTTCCCTCTCTATTCACATCCCCCTCTCTCCCTGATGCAGTGGCGTAGGTCCCTTTCTCCTCAATCAGAAGATGGAGAGATTGTTTTGATTGCTCAGCCCACTAGCGCCAGAAGTCTTAGCGCCTGTTTCCTGTACACAGATTAGCTATTCTGAAAACTACTGCACTTGGAGGACGTCCCTTCAAGTTTTTTTTTTTCCCCCCAATTCCAGGAAGGGCCAGAAGTTCTTCTCCCGCTTGTGAAAGCATATTATTACTTATTTCATGCGGGAACCCACTAGAAACAGGCCTGTGGCTCATTTTGGGTCTTGACCCATATTTTAAGAAGTACTGGCCCGAAATAATGATAATTTTCAATGTAAAAATGAGGGGTTATAAGGGTCCTTATGGGATTCCTTTTTTATGTGTACATGTTGGAGTTGTATACAGCTATGAGTCATCACTGGATGATGATTATCACTTCCAGTGGTTTATTTAATGATATTTTGTTTGACTCTTTGCCTTCAAAAGGTTTGAGTTTACCTAAATCTTGTAACGAGAGCCCTTCATCGTCACTAACAATATTGTCCTTTTTCCTGTATCCTTTGTTTAGAAGTCAGACGTATTGTAGGTCTGTGATTTTTTTAACTGTGTTTCATCCTAATGACTGATTAGAAACACAATAGAATTGGTCACATCTTACAAAATGTCTGGGCATGGATTACAGTGGACTTGGATGATTTTATTTGCATAATAAGTTGTTATTTTCACAATGTTCTCTTCTTTCCCTAAAGCATGGTACTGAATTCATTACAGGCCGTGTGTATCTGTGTGTGTTTTTGCGTGTTCAAGTGTATGTAACCATTCTAAACTATAATCTACGTCACCAGATAGCAGTACCATGTACTTAAGGCCTATTTTGGGCGAGTTTGTAACCTGAGAACTACTTTTTATGCGGTCACCACAGGGTTTTGGGGGAGTTCAAGTTCGGTAAAAGTTTAGACTGACTGAAAGCTGTGTGTGTGTGTGTGTGTGTGTGTGTGTGTGTGTGTATGAGCATGCACAAATCAGTGTGAATGGCTTCTTTGTGAGATCAGCCCTGTTGGGATTTCATACTCTGGTAGGAGCATGGCAGGGTGGAAAATGTACTATAAATCTGGCGTCTGGCAAATTAGTTACATGTATTTGAAAGTTTGTTGAACATTTTAGTATGCAACATGCTATATCTTTAGCCTCATGAGACCATTTGTGTTTGTGGCAAGGAAAATCAAACCATTTTTAAATATTTATGACATGATCTGTACTAGATTTTTCCCCCTTTTTCAATTTGGTATGGTCAGTTTCCCTTGTATACTGCAGTTCTTCTAACTGTTACCTCCACTGTCACTCCCCAAAATGTAAGGCCTCAGTATATTATATATGTTTGTAATTTTCAAAAAACAGACAATCCGAAACCTCGTAAGAAAAGCGACAGACTCAGTGACAAAGCCCTCTAACGGCTGTAGTAATTATGACTCTTCAGTGATTTGTAACAGTTTTGGAAGCCACAGACAAATTATCTCTTTTTTCATTTGCTGTCAGTTTTCACGTGTATGGTGTGAGAGTATACAGAGTCTAACAAAATGAATGCCTGTGAGTAGAGGCAGTCCAGAAGTGCACACCGTTATCCTCATTTGTACAGTTCATCGCATTTAGACTCCAAAGACACGCAATTCTTGGAGAGAGATCAGGGACACAGTGTGATGCAGCCAGGAGGAGGCTTTGACGATAGGCTCCGAGTGTCCATTTGGAATAGATATAAACACTTTCGTAGGTATAAACACGTTGTACGACCTGGTTTGTTTGAAGCAGGCTGAGACCTTTAGACTGCCACAGCTGATACACGGTTTCTCCAGCCAAGTCTTTTCCTCACTTCACTTGTAACAAGTCATGTGGTTGGTTAAATGTATTTAACATAATTGAAATTTAACAAATTGACAATCCATAATAGAAATACATGTTCACCAAAGCTAAGTAGTGTCCGATCTGCGTTCAGCTAACCAAGTTTGGCAGTAGGTTCGAACCTGGTTAGATGACACACGTTGGCCCATTGACATTGCCCCCCAACACACGTTCAACCCTTGTCACCGTGTTGGTGACATTTTGCTGAGCATTTAAACAAATGTTAAACCAGGTAACCGTGTCATAGTGAAGATACGGGTTAGCATGTCAGAATGGATATTGTGTTGGCTTATTAGCCTTCCTGAATGTAACCTCACTGTAGGAGGGCTGGGTCGGACAAAATCAACACACACGCAAACACTCAGCCCGAAAGGAAATGAGTGTCTGTACAGGATGCTGTACCTCTTCTCTGACGCCCACCCGCTGTCTTTGGCTTGGCAGATTAAGTTATATAAAATACTGTATGTATTCAGCCATACAGGCACATGCAGGGGTCAGGCTAATCCTTCTTATGTAAGAGGACAGAGGACAAAGGAGATGGATTTTCTCCACACAAAATCTGAGCATTTAGCACAATATATTAGGGCTTTACCAGTATGAAAACCTACACATAATAATAATGTGGTTCTTTTGTTTCAGTACAAATGTGATGCTCTAGTGGGTCAGTCTGCAGGGTCTCACATTAAATTGTAAACTAAGTCACAGTCAAATCAGGTTTTGTGTTTGCTGTTTCCGGTTCTTTTAGGGCGAAAGGTAAAGTAGTTAAAATCCAACTGTGAGATTTCAGCCTTCAGAAAATCCCCTACCACTGTTGTTTAGGAAAGACATTGCCATGCTATTACATAACTTGGATTAAACAACGTAATACAATAAGTGAAACTGAAAAATGATGTGTCAATACTGTATTTTCCCAGTGCCACCATATTTGCTTATACATGTGACATCATAGGAAGCCCATGACCATTTCTCATTCTTCATATTAAATATTCCTATCGTCATTTTCAATAAGCAATGCCATTTTCTTCCGTGTGTGTGTGTGTGTGTGTGTTTTCCCGCACACATCAATCTGTTGAAATGTGAATGCCACATACAGAGGATGTGTGACCCTCTCAGTACAAAGGGTCTTTCTGCAGAGTTCAAGTTCCACTCCCTTCCACCTACTCAAACCGGCGCTGCCAGTAAGTCACAAGATAAAGACGTTTGCGTTGAACTTGGAGAAGAATGTGTCACTTGTTACTCTTTATTCCTTTTTTGGTTTGATCTTGTGACTTGTGATTTTTTATTCGTCTCATTTGAATAAAGTGGCAGCTACTCCTACAAAGTGATTAACACTAAATTGGAAAATGGGTGTCAAACTCAGCAAAAAAAATGGATTTAGTGTCCAAACAGTTTTATGACAAGGACCCTTCATGTAGTAGACATGTATGGAGCAACATATCTACACTTGGTATGATTTTGTCCCATAGGATTTAGTGCAGACCTGGGTAACAGAGAGGGTTCATATTGTGGACTAAGTCATGCAATAACACTCTTGAGGGTGTAACCTGTGTTTGTACAACATCATCCTCTCACTGTCGTATTTTGAAATGAAATCATTGTAAAATTACCTCAATCCCTACTTAATAACATGCAACCTTCCTGGAAGTTTCCACATCCAGGACTCCTTGGGGTCTGGGGCCCCCAATTTGGGAGACATTTGTTTTTTTTAGCTGATACTACAGATGTCCAGAGCAACTTATCATGAGTTCAGTGTCTTGCTCAAGAACCGTTCAATAAGACACAGTTACAGTTGGGAGTATCTTATTATATTCAGTTTATTTTTTGGTTTTACAAGATGCCCTGAGTTTGAACCATGCTTGACTTCCAAGTAACATTTTTAAGATAACCTTTATTAATAAAAATCCTAAGTCTTGACACAGTGCCTCTGTGTACTGGAATCAGGCAAAATATCAGCAAAATATAGACACCTGTGTTGCTCCAGATGTGTGCATTTGGCTGTTTGATAAAAGTCGGCGCGCCATCAGATGCCACAAATCATCACCTTGAGTTATACTAATGCCCCGAAGGAGCTACCCAACCACCCACACTCGGCCCTGCTCTGGTCTGTGCTTCTCTACGTAAAACAGTGTGCTGACGATAAAGTTGATTTAGTTATGTTGGCTCATCACCCAGCGCCTTGGAAAACACAAGTGCGAGCATGTCTGAACACACACACACACACACACACACACACACAGAGCAGCACACAGTAACACAGACTCTCTCCGCTCACCAGTCACATACTCTTTTCCTCCTTTCTCTCTCTTTCTCACCCCCGCATAAACACATACGCACACACACACGCACAAAGTTGAGCGTCAGAGGGCCCCATGTATGTCAGAGCTTTATCCAAACACAGCTACGGTTGCTACATGCTACAATTATTACCAGATGGACTCAGGGAAAACATATTAAGTCTGCTTTTTCATTAGCACACTGCGCACCCTCTTGTGAGACTGAGAGATGGAGAAAGAGAGAGAGAGAGAGAGAGAATGGGGAAAGAGTGAGAGAGACTTTTCAAATAGTGTCATTAATTGTAAAATTTCTAATCGAGTACAATTGACCCTTGTCGACCACTATCCCTGAATGCTTGTATATTTCCATTTCCATTTTTTTTTTCATTTATGTTAAGGTCCCATGAAATCAAAACTGATTTTTTGTGTTGCTATGTTTTCAAAACATTCAGTTTTATGTGTTTATATCAAAGTCCCACCCTGATTACAGAATGTTATCCAGCCGACCCGCCCCATCAAAACCCTACAACTTTACCTTTGTTACTACAGCTAGCAGCAGTCACATGTATTGGAAATAGTGCAAAAAACTAACAACATTTTTGATGATTGATTAATTGTTTGCCATTTATTATGTTCACTGGTTACAGCCTCACAAATACTAGGATACCATGCTTCTCTCTGTGTTACATCATTGTTCAAATATCAACTAATGCTTGGATAAAACAAGGAATATGAAGATGTGACCTTTTATGATATTTTATAGGTGATTAAACAATGAATCCATAATGAAAATCAACGCTAGTAGTCCAAATCGGACGTAGCCTAATATTTTGCAACAATGCCATCATCATAAGCAGTTTTTTCCAGTGTGACAGGGTCAAGCATACAGTACTGTATGTTGCATTACACATGCATGCGATGTAAACATGCCTCCTTCGCATCCTCCTCCCTTGCTCTGTAAATGGGGTTGATGTCAAAGGTGAGCTATCCTCAGTGACAGAGTGAAGGCTAATGTCACTCTAAAGTCTGATGTCCTGACTCGACGTTTCGTTTCAAGCAAAAAAAAATGTCAAACCACAGGGAGTTACAACCTCATTTCTTGGGACCTTTCATTGATTATCTGTGTGTTAGAGTAAGAAGTAGAAAGGAGTTTTATATTCAGTTTAGCACTCATCAACTGGCAGCTTTCATGTGTCAATTTCCTGGAAGGGACTGTAATTTGGTACTAATTATAGGTGAAATAGAGAAAACCTTCTAAGAACGTTATTGTAGTTAATGTGGTTAGTTGTGTTGAGTGTGTAAGCAGTTCTTGATTTCCATTGCATTAACTATTGGAAACTTTGTTCTTCATATATTTTGAATATAGATATATATTAATGACAAAAGTAAAGTACACACACACACACACACACACACACACACAAACACATATGCCAGTGCCATCATGTATCACTGGTACTAAGCATGTGTGTGTATTTATGTCCAGTATGTATGCTAGCTATGCCTGCTTGACATCTAATGCACTGCTAATTATAAATGTGTGCTCTACTTTCAGGGATGCATGTCCACTATGTACAGACACATCACACCTCCTATGCTTGCTTTCTGTGCATAGTTTCTCTCTCTCTCTCTCTCTCTCTCTCTCTCTCTCTCTCTCTCTCTCTCTCTCTCTCTCTCTCTCTCTCTCTCTCTCTCTCTCTCTCTCTCTCTCCGTCTGGATCGCTGTCTCTCTCCCACGCACATACACATTCAGCCCTATATGTTAGTCTAAATCTCCCTGGTTCTTTACAGGCTAAATTCAGAAGCTTTGTGTCAGTCGGTGGCTTGACTTATAACCTCTCTTGCCAACCTTCCTAACCCTCTCCTGGGTGTTTGAAGGTTTTTCTCCGTTGCGGTTGTGTGTATATTTGGTAGTACAGATTCTTGGGTCGCTATATTTGTGAATAATTATTTTCCTGACAACTGTCTCCCTGCTCTTGAGTCTCCAGATTTTAACCAACCTGTCATGCTGTCCTCCCAGGTTACAAATTATTCATCATTCATTATACATCATTATTATTTCTCTTGTTATAAAGAAAAATTCTTTGAAAAGACTCCCAAGGTTTGCATGTATGTGATTCTGTATTCACCACACAGCGCATAATGGAAGCCATAGTAGACAATATCATTTTTTTTATTCCTCCTCTTTGTCTTCTTTATCTTTTCATCCCTCTTTTTCAACTTTCTAGAGTGCATTTCTTCATTAGCCTTTAGTGTTAGTAGTTGCAGTCCAACGTCTGGCCAGAGTCATGTCCTTCCAGAGTGAACACTCAAAACTACATGTGCACAAAGCCTGTCCTGGTGAGCATTGACAAACACATACAAACAGAAATGAAAACATTATAAATAAAAGTAGTTTGACAAATATGGCAAACGAGATTAAAAACACAGAAAAACTTGTTGGAAAGGTTTATCCTACAGTATATAATATATATTCCACATAGGCAAAGTATTACCTACTTACACAATTTACTATTTGTAGTTAAAAAATGTAATTAGCCTAGAGCTTGAAATCACAAAACAGAAACACTAGATATTTTATACTCAGCTGTCTTTCAATTAAAGTTCAGAATAGGTGTGTTTTGCTCCATTTGTTCACTATGTTGTTAGAATCCTACTGAGTCTATGTTGCTCCTGGACAACAGAGAGAAAAAAAGCAATCTGTTGAATAACACATTCTGTGTCAGGGCAGATACTCATCCAGGACTTAGGTCAGGTGGGCCAGCTATGTCATCATTCCTTTAATCCCCTTCCCCCCCTTTCTGCTTCTGTAGCTGAGGTAATATGAGTATCAGAGCTAGCATAACCGCTCAGTGTTTCCCTTATTACAGGGTGCTATCTTCAGCAAAATACCAGTCAAATATAAATACCCAGGATACATAACGTACATATTAAAAAAAAAAGAAGTAATGTATAAATATGTATTCAGCGACGTATCCTGTTCTTTTGTCTCATTTTGTCACCGTAAGAAGCAAAAATCTTACTGTTTTTAACTCTGCTTCTCCCTACATTTGTGACTAACAAGGCTACCTGAAGGCTACTTTTAGTTTTGCACTATTATATGTACGATTTTTATTTTTAGACATCCCCATATGGTATGGAGATAACAGAGATTAAACAGATGAAGAGGGTAGTGTGAAGAATAGCAGGTGATAAGATCTGAACCTCTTTGGCGAGCACATTGCTCCACTTCACAGGGATACTACTTTGGTGGGCTGTATATTATTAATACACTTGTACACAGGGCTGGAGCCGGTGAAGAGGTGTACTGTATGTGGGGGGGGGGCAAAGGGGACGCATGGCACCCAGGACAGCTATCTCACGTCTTGAGCCCCAAGGGGCACATTCAGAATTACCAATAATCAATCCCAAGGGAGTTATTTTTAAGTCATAAATAGGCTCCATAAGCCAACTTTTCCCTTACTACATGGGGAAACTTACAGCGGCCCTGCTCCTATACATGGCCTCTCCTTCCCGGCGCCAGGCAGTCCAGAGTGATGCCTTCTTCTGGCCTGGCAGCTGGCTGCATGCATGGATAGACAGTTAAGACAGACAGATGACAGGGGTTGCGACAGAGTAGTAGTCTAGTCGTCCCTGTTTAGCTCCTACTCTTCGTCTTCTTCGGTAGCTTTTAACAACTATTTCTGTATCTGTGTCAGCATTGCACTTTTAGAAAGGACTTTCACTTCCGAAAGCTCACACATCATGGGGATCGTTTTGCTACAGAGGCTTATCATCTCAAGTATGCAGCTCAGTATGAAAAAGCATTTTTCAACATGGACATCTTGATATAAAGATAAAAAGTTTTTTTTATAATCAACATTTCATCAACACGTTATTATTTTATTATTCGTTATAATGATGCTTTGAAACAGGGTCGTGTTTACCCCCTTTATAAAAAGCCCTTTTTTAGTACATTTTTTCTGATAGTGTGACATATGATTGTTGTTTTACAAAATGTCAGAGCCCATGGACGTTAGTTTTTGATTTTTTTTTTTTAAATTAATTATTATCTTTGTTGTCTACCATTTTTTTGTTCTTAGCACAACATTTAAATGCAGAAAAGAAATACAAAATCATTCACTATTTCTGAAAAGGGAACAAGACGACATCGCCATTACACATAGGATGGAATTTAATCTTGTAGGATTTCAGTTTAACAAGATTTTAAACACATTGAAATGTATATTTTGTGAATAAGATGGAATTTCAGTCTGTAGTTTTACTGAAAAAAAAAATAATTGTACCACTGGGAAGTTTAAAGATAGTTATAAGAAGTTTGAAGATACCAATGCTGAATTTGAAGGATGTTTACCTGACTGACTTTATTGTGGAGGTCACGTCTGCCACCTGTATCCTTCTGTATACTGTTTAGGAGTTGATAAATAATTTCATTGAAAACTCAGGAAGTGAATGTTATCAGTGTGTGAAGCACACGTTGTGTCCTGTTAATGCTCTATTGTTTCAGACACTCTGCAAACTAACATTCACTTGATGTATTTAAGACTGTCAGCTGAGCACAGTGCATGTAATAAGTGATGTCCCAGAATCCCACTCAGCTGCCTAAATATGAAGTCTGACAATTTATCTCAATAATCCATCTTAAAATGTCTTTCCTTTTAATAATGGTTAAATGATCAAAAACAGTCATTTGGTCCTGCTTTCCTGTTTGTGTGAGAGGTTACACACAACTTCTCGTGCACACAAACTTGAGTATGATTTACATTTGTATGAGCATGTTCAGCTACTGTACTGTGTGTGCATGCAAACTTAAACTGAGTTAAAATATTTTCATGAATCCCATCTGAGTGCAGGACTGTTTATTCCTTTGGTCCTGGTTCAGCTAATCTTTGATACAGAAAAGTGGTCCAGCTGCATCAAAGACAGAGATAAGAGCCGGTCCTTTCTATATGTGTGTGTGTGTGTGTGTGTGTGTGTGTGTGTGTGTGTGTGTGTGTGTGTGTGTGTGTGTGTGTGTGTGTCAGTGCCTGCATGAGCGTGTCTGAATCTTGTATAGCCTGATTCTAGCCTGCCTGGCTGGTTACAGGTAATCTGCCCTGGAGCTCTGGCCTGAAAAAGAAATACACACACACACACACAAAATGTACATCTGGCCACATTACCATTTCTTATCTTTTTCCCCTGATGCTGTTCTGTCCAGCACATGGAAGATGGTGATAGCATCAAGCCTCTGGTTCAGATAATTACTCATGCAGACACACACACACACACACACACACACACACACACACAAACAATACATAATACATGTACAAGATGTATGTGTATATATATACGTTTCCATTTGTGTTTATATGCCGCACATGTGCGTGTTTGTTCCCCCATTTCTCTGACTAACTAAACTTTTGCTCATGTACACACACATCTGTGACTGGCATAATTTCCTCTCACCCAATTTTCCTGTAAAAACAAAATCACTTTAATGATGCACTTCAATTAAGCTAAAACATTGAAACCTGCATGTCATCCTATACTGAATGTGTAAATGTACTGTGACACTCATTATTGAAACCATAGGAAAATGTAACAAAACCAGTATTATTATTTACTATTCAGGAAAATCTGTGTGTAGCCTGTTGATCCTCGTGTTCCCCAGAATGAAGTCCAACAGCTGATGGCAGTATGCTGTTTTTCCCCCCAAGTGTTAAAAATAGTTTTGGTTTGTCTGATCAACTGATTTTCCAAAATTATCTGTCACAGTTACCATCTTTGAAGTGTTAAAATGTAAAATCTTCCATAAAGAAGAAGTTGTTGTCAGTGATTGATTCACAGAGTGAAGAAGACTTTGTAATGAAAGACTGTGACTGTCTGGTGTTCTTAGCATCAGATCAAAAGATTGCCTTGACTGTGGTTTACTAGGCTCTTTGCCTTCTTTTCTCCTGTGAACTGTGAACTGTGTGTGTGTGTGTGTGTGTCGGGGCTTGTTGCTCCATAAAGATTGGTTAGTTTGAATGTTATTTGCTCTCACTCCCTTTGAGAGCTAAGATCTTTTAAAACAACAGAGTGTTTTGATTTCATAATTTTTTATTCTCTTGAAGGGTTTTTGTTGCATGCTTGCTTGCTTGCGTGCGTGCGTGTGTGTGTGTGTGTGTGTGTGTGTGTGTGTGCCTACATGCGTGTGCCCATGGGGCCCTACTAGTGTTTGATTGCTCCTCTGACCACACGTCAATTGGCTTTGACTTGCTTCTAATTAAACCTAGGGCAGGTCTGAACTGGCGACACACACATACACACACACACACACACACACACACAGCCTCTGAAGTTGATCTGTTATTGCCATTTGGTTAGTTGCACGCTCAAAACGGTTCATTAGGTAGACTTTATACCCGCTGCACGCACACACACACTAATGCCTCACCAGAGTCAACGACAAGTAAACTAACTGGAGGCTTCAAACTGCTGATTTTATATTTTACAGCAATTGTGATACCAAAAAATCATCTTCATTACGGATAATAAAAACTTTTATAATGTCATCACTAGTATGTTATTTGGAAAATTATTCAAACCTACATGTCTACACTGTGTGTCAGTATGTTGTTAATTTTGTGAAGTTTTTTTAAGTATGAGAAACTTGTGGAGTTACAAAACACTTGTATAACTCATAAATGTGTTGATATCCTTTCCTAGTATACAGGAAATGTGTCAGAGGGAAATGGTGACCGGGGGGGGGGATACAGAGGGAGAGAGGAAGAGGAGATGGGGATTGACAGATTAAATGAGAGAAAGTGAGGCAAATGAACCAAGAGAAAATCCAAACTTTTAAGAGAGAAGAGGATTAAGGAGAGAGGGGATATGTCAAACAAAGTTTCAGAGCAGTACAGTAAAAAGTGAGGGATTCATTCTGAGAAAATCAGTGAACAGTTCGGAGAAAGGCAGATAGTAGTCGTGCCTACAAAGGACGGCAATCCTGAGAATGTGAGAGCAAAAAGGCTAAATATTTAAGAAAAAGTTTAAGGACATGGAGGGAGAGCTGTCCTGAAAATGAGGGCGAGCAGTCAGTCGGTGTCTCAGGAGAAACAACAGGACCCAGCTGTTGCTCCGCAGGCCACCACACCCAGCCGAGAGAGACTCCATTTGTTGTTGTAGCTGGCCTTTATGACTCTGAGAGTAAAGAGGGAGAAAGGGGTGGTGGTGGCGACAGTAGAGTCTGACCGACTTTGAGTAAAGAAAAGAAAAATAGGAAAAAGGAGCGAGCGTCCGCCCTTTATTAGGAAATGGGAAGAGCAGGGAAAAGGCGGATACTGCATCACTTCCTGCATTGTCGTTTCTCTGTTATGAGGTTTGGCTCCAAGGTTTGCTATCTGGGCCGAGTGTTGTGAGTGCCGGTGTTTTGTTTGATTACCCCAAGACCCCAAGAATTTATGAAAACACAGCCAGGGGACGTGACCTCAGCTGGGACCTACACACTAACTCTGTTCCTACCAGAGCTCCTCTAAACCATCTCTTACCTCTCTTAACCAGTGTCAAACCACTTTCACTCCCAGCCATGTCACCCAACACTTTCCCTCTGATGTCCCTTTTCTATGCCTATCTTTAACCTTTTGGCCCCTCTCAGGCTTCACCTCCCCTCTCTTCTGTCAATCTTGTCTCACTCTCTTACCTGCACTCTAATTTTAAATAGTTAAACTTAAATTGAAGAACAAAACATTTTAATGGCCTTTTCAGTGTCTCAGATCAGTAATATACAGTATGTGATTTTAGCCTGTATAAACCATAAAGCACATTGCTGTCACATCACAAAATTAAAAGCAGTGTTCATACCTTTTCCAGCTGATGAATCACATTTAATGAATTTTTGGCCTGAGCCACAGGTGAACCATACTGGTAGCACAAAATAAATACCTAGTATGTGGTAGGTAATTATGTTTAAAAAATAATGAACTGATGCCTAATTATTTTGTCAAATTTAGAAACAAACTAAAGAGTTATTACATGGAACATACCACGCAAGCATGTAGTGGTATGTAGTAATTTGCATGTAGTAGCAACAAGTGTGTATTAATTAATTAATTAATTAATTATTAGCACGGCTGGAAGTAGTCCTCAAATAATGTACTATTTACTCCTGTTTGAGTGATATTTGCCAAACACTACAGTGTTAGTGGCTGTTTTTAGGAATTATATGTTTGTAACCTGTTCTTAAAGATTTACGTCTTCAGTAGGAACCAATGGGCTTGAGGCTGAGAGCCACAGACGGGGTAGGAAATAACACTTTTGATTTCCGCCACCATGCTATGAACACATGTGTCTACAGCCTGTATCTACCATAAAGCACATTGCTGTCATGTTGTGAAATTAAAAGCAAGGTAATTAGGAAGAAGGTTAATTATTTTAAGTCCTGAAACAAACTAAACAGGTGTGTATTATTATGGAACCTACCACACAAGCATGTAGTGCCATAATGTGAGATCAGACACTTTTTATGATTCATATGAAGTCGTGGTTCATGGCTTTAGTGTTAAATGTGGGTGTATGGGTCAGTTTTGTGTCTAACCCAGAGGACAGGACATGTGCTGCTGAGAGGGCAGGTTAGGTTAGTAGGTGCCCCTCCTCTTCCTGTCTCCACCCATCTCCTCTTCCTCTTCCTCTTCCTGTCTCAAGTCTCAGTGAATAGAACGTGTATCCATGCACTCACACACAATTACACACATTCGCGTGCACACACACTCACAAACACACACAAACATATCCAGCCCTGTGGCCTGTTCACCGTGTTCCCCCCTGAGAGCTGTAGGCCTGGAACAATGAGGACACCAGGGAGCACACAGAGGATTGCTGCAGGAAATGGAAGAGCACAAAATTATCATTTAAAACACAGGCGGTGGGGAGCTACCTAAATCTGTGTGACCTCAGTCCAGACATACTGTATTACGAGGGAGACATTCGATGTGGAAAAAGTTTAGATTTGGCTCGCTTAGTTTTCCTCAACATAAGGAATAGCTAGCGTGGTACCACGTGACAGGCTGCTGTGTTATGTAGAGGTTTGAGTTATTGAGGCCTTGAGTTGTTGAACTACAATGTTTTTTTGGCAAGAAAAGCTCTACAGGACAAAAGAGACACTGCCCTTCAGGCGAGGACACACATTAAGATTGGTGAACCGATCATATACTGTAGTAGTCATATAGTGGTTTAGATGATCGTCATGACTGGGACAGAGTCAGTTCCTGTCTGGGGAAATGTATGAGTGTTTGTTGTTGTTGTGTCTGTTCCTTGAACATATCCGTTTTGGATGCCGTTTTTCTCGTGGGGTCTCAGTTGTTTCCAGGATGAGACTGTAATCATAGTCTGTGTTGTCCTCAGTCATTCAATATGTGCCCCCTTTCTGACTGTCAAGACTTTAAAATCTTTGTATGTTGATGGAAATAGTTGTTATGTGTGGGATGTCTAGACATTTAAACAATCTCAAGGTCTGTTCCCAGTTTTAGGTGATTCCCTCTACGTTTAAATCAGACACACCTACAGCTTCGAATCTGGTTCACAAAGTCCCAACATCTTGTATCCACTGAGGCATCTGGAACTACTTTATCAAATGAGTGTTTTTACTGCCAAGAAATATTAGCCAAAGCTCTGCTTATTGTGTGGAATTGTATATGCTGCCTGGAGACATTACTTTATTAAACAGAAGGCATTAGGGGCTTTAGAGTTCTTCAGTAGTACGTTTTTACTGTTGCATGGCTTTGGATAGCCTGAAGTGGTAATGAGTAGAAAATGAAGACATGAAAAAGCGGCATAAAAAGAACATGACGGCCCTCCTCACATGGGCTCTGACGTGTGTCACCTAAAAAGTGACTGGATTAGTCATATTGAAGGCAATTTTTGGATTAGAGAACGAAGCTTTGCACACAGCATGTGCTGCAGATCAAACGATGCTGCCAACTGTAAGAGCTATAGTGAGATGAAATAAACCACAAGTGTTTGTTTTAAACACAGTTGTTGTGGTAGTCAGCAAAAACACTAGCTGTAGGTAAAATTGGTGTCTTGGGTGGGATTTCCTTTAAAAATAAAAAAGGAAAGGAAAAAAGCGCTTGTCATTTGTGATAGACCATAGCCCCTGGGTTTCTGGTACTGTCTGCTTCAGTTGCACTGAAACTGGCATCAGTCGCAGTCGCATCAGTTTGGTCGTGCTCTACTCTCTACTCTCCATTTGACCTCTTACCTTTTCACCCTACTTTATAACCGCCTCTCTACCGGTGAAACCACCACGCTGCAGATTCCCGCCACATTGTGCAGGAATGTCTGAGGGGAATTCAGGAATGTAGTTGGGAATGCAGCGTGCTACAGCAGCAGTTGGAGTTACGTTGGGCCGCATGAGGTCATTTTCTCTGCTTAAAGTGGGTATGCACATGCGCTTATTGGCATCTGCGTCTGCGTCCATTTGCTGCATATGCTTGTACATGTGTGTGTGCGATCATTTAAGTGTGTTACTGGAAGAGGAGACTCAGACAAAATAGGGTTTAACACTCTTCATCCCAGTTGATCTTTTTACGGGACAATGACACACTGTCTTCCCAGACCAAGATTAAGTCTTTTCCGACAATGTTTTCCTATAAATTGTGCAAGAGCCATAATGGATCAGAAATGGTAGACTACTGAATAATTAGGGACTCTAAATAGATGAAGACTGTTCTGCCATTTTAGGACCCAGAATGTTAAGATTCTCTATTTTATAAAGCCACCAAAAGAGTTGACTTAAGTTCTGTGTCAATTTTAATGTATGCACCCACCCGTCATCAACCCTTTACAGGCATGGATGCCTACAAATTCACAGTATTTTGTCTTCTTCAGTTATCACTAGACTACTGCACAGCCTCCTGCAAGACTGCAAGATTAATATTTTTAATGGATCGGTAGAGATGGCAGCACCTGGCCATGTGGAGGATGCCAAGACATTATGTGAATTAGTAAATCTGCTGAGCTCGGAGGCCCAACACAGCTAGCGTTTGCACACGTACTGGGATAGAAATGGACCCATGAGATCTGCTGTTTTGTGGATCCACATACAGTAACCCTGACAGGCCTCCCGCGTTACTCCAGATAACATGGAGCACTTCCATCCTGGTGACATTAGCTGCTTCATCTGGACATGGTGTCGCAGGATGGGTGATATCTCGGGCAGCTCTGTCCTGCTGCCTGGCGCAGTTACTCTTGGTAATAAACAGAGCACCATAAAATGTATCTATGTTTTGCTTTCCAAATGTCATTGCTACCACTGAGTACAGTCAAACAAGAATGCTAGCATGTTGATGTTTAGCAGGTATAATGTTTACCATCTTAGTTTAGTTTGTTAGCATGCTCACATTTGCTAACTTGCACTAAACACAAAGTACAGCTGAGGCTAAGTGTTATTAGTTTTGTAGATATTTGGTCATAAACTTAAGTATTGGATGAACCCAAATTTTGATATGATGATGATGCTAGATGAAAAGTCATGGGATTAAACCTTTTTGCAAATCATTCTCTTGATGGTGGTGCTAGAGGAAAAGTGAGGGGATCACCACTGTCATTAGGATAAATTGTCAGGGAACGGGATGAATGTCTGTACAAAATATGGTGTCAATCCATCAGGTAGATGTTGAGAAATTTCACTGAATAAGTGAAAACTTTGACCTGCTGAGAATCACCAAAGTCATCAGAATTGATCCTCTAGAAACCTTGAATATCTGTAGCAAATTCCATGGCAATTTATCCAATAGTTGTTGAGATATTTTGCCTTTAACCAGAGTTGTGGACCAACCAACAGACAGACCAGCACTGCCATCCTTGGATGCCACTAGCATGGCTAAACACAGTCAAAAAACAGTCCATCAACATTTGGTATGTAATGCAGACATGGCCAGAAGCACTCCGCTTCAAAGCAGTGAGCAATGCACAAGAAGTCCTATCAGTGAGACAAGAAGAAGATTTTGCATACATTTACATGTCCAGTTCAATCTGTGTGCCATTAAAAGTGCTCACTGCAGAAGGGCAGTGCGCAGTGGAAGACACAAAAAAGGGAAAACTCCGTGGAAAGACTTTCTGCCACATGAAAAGTCAAAGGTGGCAGGATTCTCAATAAATCCAATCTCAAGTGAAGGGACTCCTGTAATCCTCAGAGCTCACATTCAATAGATAAAACTCAAGGTCTCGCTTTTTTATCTAGCTTATTTTCACACACCATTGCACAGTTTGAATTGAGCAAAGTTAATATTTTAAAAAGTAGCAGATGAAGGCTCAGCTCAACCAGATAAAGGTTGTTCCCTCAGCCGCCCCACAGGTGATTGTAGACCTTGTCACGTCTTTTGTACTTCAAAGTGCTGTCGTTTCACAGCTGAATACTCCTCCAAACCGGAAACTGAATCCTCAGAAAGGCTACACCCAAACTACGTTATTTATTTACATCGACAACAACCTGTAGTTCGTGTGTGTGTGTGTGTGTGTGTGTGTGTGTGTGTGTGAGATTCATGTGTATCATCAATGTGTATGTGGTGTGTGAGTGGTAATGGTCATGTGGATGAGTGGACATGTCATCCAGGGGTGCAAAACTATTTTAACATTATGAGGTCAACACACACACACACACCTATTGTTTGGATTGTTGTTGTTGTTGTTTAGGTAATTTCCAGTTCAGTGTGTTTTCTAGGTATTGTGCGTGTCTCTGTGATGAGTGGATTGTGGTTAACCAGGGCAGAGGGAAAGAATGAAAAAGAGATGAGCGGAAAAAGAAAGATGGAAGCTGTGGAGGAAAAAATCCGATGGAGGAAGAACAACTTTTTTTTAAAACTTGTATGGGCAGTGATGTAAAGGGACATGAGATCTGAAGTGTGAAAGGGTTTGGCAACTACCAAACTGTTCTGAGCAGAAAACATTTCAAAACTAGTTTGACTTCCGAAAACTTCTTTTATTGACTTCTGAAAGAGTTCATCTTTGTAGCTGTGTGGGTCTTCCTCCCCTTTCTGGATGTTAAACCTGCCCTCAGGGGGCCTTATGAGAGGGGATGAAAGAGGAAGCACCCCCCCTCATTAAAATAAATCATCAAACGCATCCTCCTGGTCAACAGATGTTAGTTCATTTGTTAGAGGAAACAAGAATTTCCATGGCCGACACCCCTTTGTGAAGTTTGAACTAATTGCCCAGTGCTGATGTTTCTACAGGCTGATAGATTCGTCAGGTTTCATTTATAGATTGGAAAGAAAGAATTAACACAGTTTGGGCCTCTCTGAAGACAATGATTATGCCATTTTTCAAAGATCAGGCTGTAAAAGCTGTGGTGTGGAACTATTTGCTAAAATCCCTGCTCCATTAGTTAAAAACATATTTCCATATTTATCTGTAAAAAATTAAAATTGTAATCCATTATCAGACATGATTTGCATGCGAGTCTTGAACACTTTTATTTATACAGAATATGAGCAACTATCTGCCAAAACTTCCATTTGTGATATTAAGAATCAGCAGTTTCTGGACTTGCTCCAAACGCAGTGACTGAGTCTTTACTCCTGTGTGAGTTTTAATTCTCTGCAGTGCTGAATAAAGACATTTTCAGACATGCAACTCATTATGTACCGTAAATGTGATGGCAATATTACACATTAATCTCTTGTTTTCATAAGCGGCCAAGTCACTTTTATTTAAAAGTCACAATGGCAGTTTTACTACGTCAGACCTAGTAAGATTTCCGTAACACTTCCAGCGCAGCACGCGGCTGAACTGAATGCTACCACATTACTGTAAAGGCCACAGGAGCTCAAGGTTAAATACACAAAAAAGAGAGATTAAATGTGCCTCGTTTTCTTTATTAAAATCAGTGTAATCAACTAATGAAAAACACAAATTGGACAATTTTAAGTTGTTGAGGAGATTCTTTTCATCTAAGAGTTTTGTTACATTTATTTTTTTTTACCCTTGCAGTGTAGGGCAAAAGACCAGCCACACATACACCCACAATAATATTTAGATCAGCACTCCCTCCCTATATTCTTTATTTTCATTCATGGCAACTGAATCGATGAATGAATATCCAGTGTGTTTGTGCACTGTGTTTGTGCACTGTCAGACTTTATAAAATAAGCTGGAAAATTCTCTAATAAATGATGAAGATGATGAGAAAATGTATCAGGAGACTCACTCTAAAAAGAGGAGAAAGTGTCTCTCGGGCTGTAGTGGTAATTAATTAGGGCTTCAGTGGCAAAATAAGTTTAGAAATCCCTCAGTGATGCAGCCTGAAAACACTCTTCTTCATATTGTTGTACTACTGATTGGCAGCAGGTGCCAAATTTTACCCAAGCATTGTAAATGTCCTGTCATGTCTGGATAAAACCATAACAAACATTAACGTAATGTACACACGTCTAAATGACAAAAAGGCCAGCAAGGTTACGTTTCCATGTCTGAAAAGGGCTAAAGTTGCAGCATCTCTCCAGTCTCCAGCAGTCGGGTGACAATGTGAATGATCTCACACTGTTTGTAATGACAGATGCCGGTCACACAGCTTCTTAAGCTTTATAAAAGCTCACATAAACTACCCAACATCACAAGAATGAGACAGACATTTAGTCAGACTGGATTTCTTACTTTTCTTCCTCAACCAGCAGCACACAGTCGCTGTTGTATCCAGCAGCCATAAACCACGTCACTCTGTGTGGTCCACTAATTGCATATCAGATGGAGCCAGTCTCCATGATGAAAGCTTGACTTTGCGCTTTGTGCTTTGGTGTAAGTTCTAATATGTAAAGCAGATGTGTGTTTAATATCAAAGCCCATCAGTGGTTGTGTAGCGCTGCCTAGTTAAATGGCTTTAGAGGTTGGATTCCCACTGGGGCCACCCGCACTTAGGATGTGTTCCTGTAAGTAGGCTCAGTGTTTTGAATCCGCTCGCCTAAAGAAAAAAACAGTCCTGAGCTATCTGCCTGAAAGTGGTAATGTCTTTGCAATCACAGTGATCTGAAAACTGTGATACCAGACAGCTAATATATTGTAGTTGTGGCGTTACATTTCCAGAAGCAGTGCTTTGACCTGGGCCTGCAGAGTGGTAAATATTGCTAAAGATCCTCATGCTGAGGCTTGTGTTATATTTGTGGGGGAACAATAATCTGCGGCGGCAGTGAGTTGGCTGTGACTGCGCCAGCCTCGGCTGCCAGCTAAAACCTCCTCTATCTGATCAGATCCCAGCCTTGTTTCAACAACTAGCCTGGATTGTAGTTGTCATATCATCCGGAGCCCAACTGATTACAGACACAAACACATTCACACAATGATTACATGCAGCTTACTGTAGGACTTTATGAAACATCCAGCAATCCTTTTTTTTTTAACCTGCAGTGACTCAAGGTCCTGAAGCGATAAGGCTGCTTCAAAGTGAAAGATGTGTCTCTGATTGTGTTACTGCCAATCCCTTTGAGCTGCTGTCATGGTGTGTGTTTTGTTGTGTATGTATGTTTGTGTGGGGTCAACCAGTTAGGACAGATATAATTCAAGCAACTAACAATTAGTTAAATTGTTGTTTAATTTGTTGATTATTTTGAAATAGTGAAAAATGCCTTTCTCAACTACCCTGGGCCCAAACTGACATCTTCAAATTGACAGTTCTCTGAACCCTGCCCCCCTTAGTTACTGTTGCTATGCTGCTTTACGTTTTAGCACAGCGTCCTAATTTGTTTTATTTCAAGTAGACAAAAGCAGGCTTCCCATTTCTAGCCGGCGACTGTCGATTTTGCTGGATGAAATGACAGCTGTTTCTGGCAGATTTTATCAGCCGTAGCTAACTTGCTAATTAAGCTAACTCCATGAGTTGGTTGAAAATGCGGTCTCCGGCTGACTTTTTAATGTTTCAAGCTGACTCGTTTTAAAACAAGAACCCTGTAAAAAGGGTCTTAAAAATACACGTGAAGGCTACATGATATTGTGCTATGTCCCAGGCAAAATGTCAGCACCCTTACCAGTCGATCATCCATGCAGAAACAAACAACATTGTTCTTGCATTGCAGTGTAGAGCTAGTGTTATAAGGAAAAATGTAAGATTTGACTCGTATTTCATTCTAACATAACCATGTTTGTGTACTTTGCTTACATATTTGGACAAGACAGAAGTTGGATGTATGCTTTATTTTTCATATTTTCACTTTTAACGTTACAAGGGGAAAGGCTTTTAGGATGATATGACGCTATGTCGGAAAAGGTTAACTGGGGTTGCTGGACTTCCACAAATCCAATAAAAAACAGGACAGAGCCAACAACTTTACTGTAAACTATGATATAGAAGCTTTTTTTTTTTTCAAACATAACCTGTAAACCCCACAAAGTATAAAATGCTCCTTTGCTCAGTTACTACTGTGGGGTAGGTAGAAAGCTAGTTAGCTGGACATGCTAATGTCAACTCTTGTTCTTGTGTTTTTGGTTTTGGAGGGGCTAAAAAAGAGACACTACTCTCCAAACACTTTATATATGCAGTATCACTGTTATTACAGCCCCATGCACACCTCTTCAGCATGTGAAGAGGCCTGCTGTACCTACTTACAGTTGATAAGCTAGGATTGGACAATCGCTGTACGGGAAAGGGGTTTAGCGAACGTTCAGTTGCTACAATCACTTATATAATTTTCAGTCGTATAAAACATAGAAAAGCAGCAAGTTTTCACATTGGAAAAAGAGAATGTTCTGCATTTTTGCTTGACAAATAACTTGAACAATCAGTGGCTTTTTAAATTGTTGTGTTATTTGTTAACTTAGAATAAAATAAGGTACTGATTTCTATAAGCTCCCTAAATGGACCGAACTGAGAAGTAATTTATTTTGATCTCGGCTTTACAGAAATCTGCTTATGCATTGCAGCAACAGAGGTAAATGGTTGAGAAACATCCCAAATACTCAGCCGTGCTTGAAAGAGTGTAGTAAAGTTGTTGGCTTCAGTTTGCCGGAGCTATTCACGTTACATAAGGTCCCCACCCGCCCCCCTCAGGTCACCTCCTTTCTCTCCCCCCTCTCTCTTTCATTTTGCACAAAAGATTTCTCAAAACACACACAGACACGCACACACACGCCATCAGTGCGGCATGGCAGCCGTCCAGAGAGGGGCTCCAGTGTCGCTCCGTTTCAAAGAGCCCTTTGCTTGCTGTCCTTTTGATGCTCGCTCCCCAGCAGCAGTGGAGCAGAAATGCCGAACGTCCAGCTTTGATATGAATTTGTCCCTCATTCTCCACACTGCTCTGCAACTCGCCAGCTACACTCTGAAAAAGGCCTCCTGAAGTCACAATATCGACACTCAGTTTTAGCCTGTACACAGCAGACTGTTGCGCATGTTAACATGCTGCAGAACAGGTTAGACAACTTTTTGTCTCAAGCCAAAGTACTGGCACAAATGACTTTTGGCCACATGACTGCCACTACCTCCCTGGTGAATGCAGATGCAGATAAATGTAAGCCTCTGACTAAAACCTTAACAAAGCCAAAGCAAAAACAGTGCAGCAAATGTCCGTGTTGTGAAAGGAATCCAAATAACAAAAGGGGGGAAGAAGAAACTAAAAAGAAATATTGTGTCTCCCCGGAAACTTGAATTCAGCTGCTGCTGTTGCTAACTTCTGTTGCTAGCTGCAGATCCCACTGAGTTAGCAGTTGTTGTAACGCTCCACCTTTCACTGTTGGGAACAACTTCTCCACAAACATTATGGCCCTGCATTTAGTAGCTGTTTTCTTGCATTGTAATTACTCTTTAGGTCAATTAATTGAATATTTTCAGTTGATTTATTGCGTAAATTGAACAACTTGATGTGAATTTCAGATCATGAAAGTCTTATCTCGATATAAAGCATGTATCCTTTAAAACAAAAGTTATTTTTAGATGAGTATATCAATACCACTCTCATGTGTGTGTTAAGTATGGAGGTGGAGACAGGACATGGTTAGCCTAGCTTAGCATAAAGACTGGAAGCAGTGAGAAACAGTTAACCTGGTTCTGTCCAAAGTAAAAAAATCTTTTTTTTTTTAAAGTAAAAATGACACTGTTTTTAGGGGCAAATAGCAGTCATTCACAGTGACTGTGTGCAGCCAGCTAGAGTCTTCTCATCGTAGTGTGTTGCCAGGTTTGGTGCCATCGTGCCTGTACAGAGGCCTACCATTATACTAAAACCTGTGCTTACCAACCGTTTGTGGCAACCCACACTATAGCCGGAGATGCTGCACAGAAGTGCTGGGCGGATGAATGAACTGTTGTTCTTCAAGAAATAGTTACAGCACGCAACTCCGCCTAAAACCACACACCGTCTGTTTTAAATAACAGCTTGTGTACTGATTAAACAAACAAGATACAGCTTTAGAAGTGTTGGGAGGCATATTTTTGAACTTTGGAAAGAGCCGTGCTAGGTGTTTACCCCTCCTTCCAGTCTTTATGCTAAGCTAGGCTAATCACCTCCTGGCTCTAGCTCTGTAGTTGTACAAATATGATTGGTATCGATCTGCTCATTTCACTTTTGGAAAGAAAGCAAATAAGCATATTTCCCAAAACTGTTCCTAAAACCAAATGTTGAATATTAAAGTGCCAAATTTAAAGGAAATTGACTGTATTTCATTATTATTTTTTCCTTTGCACCTTGGTTGTATGTTTCTCGTGAATTCAGGTATATTTTCATACAGAAATAGATTTCACATGGGATGTTTTTTTTTATTCCAGATCAAGGACTGGGTTCAGCCAAGATGCATCAGTGATGAGTTTAGTTGATAGTTTTTGTAGTCTTTTCTGTGAAAGATGTTTTGCCTTAATGCATCATCCCAGATCATACTTTGCCATTTTTCAGAATTTAAAATAGGTTCATCTCTGTTTTAATGAGGCTGACATTCAGTGAGGTTTGTACTGTTTATATTAAATTGATGTATTACATTGATTGTTTCACATGAACCTGCCAAATCTGGATCCACAGTATGAATAACTGAGACCTCTTGAGGACGTGAATTGTACTCTGAACAGAAGTGGCAGAGCCATTACTGCCCCTTTAGTACTGAGCATATCCCCTCCATGTTCTGTTCCCTTTATACTGCTGAATTCATTTACTGCACACAGCAGTTACTGTAATGATGTGTATAAATATAGTCTCCTTTCTTTGTACTCTCACCTCTCTTCACAAGCGTGACACAGAAGCACAAAGTGTTAGAGAGAGAGAAACAGGGTAACGTTTTATTTTACAGGTCCATTATTTACTGATCATTTCCTAGAAAGTTTCCAGGAAAAAAAATGTAATTTGGTACTAATTTTAGAGAATTTCCCTGAAAGAATGGGTCCATGGAAACCTATATAAATATTTATTCATTATTCATATTTTATTGGAAACTTTCTTTTCCATACGTGTTGTATTGTGTGCTCGCTTGTAGACAGATTTCCCATTCCTGCACGTTCAACTGACCAGCTGTACACTGACCAGGAAACCTCCTGTGGAAATTACTAGGAAGTTATTTGGGAAATTACAGACCCAAAAAATAAAGAGTTACCGAAAGTAATTTAGGAAACCTATTAGTAAACAAGTTCAACCGTGTAAACCTTAATTTGATTTTCATTTTGATTTATGCATTTGTGTGTGTGATCGTCACTTGGAGCTTAAACGATCAATTAATCAAATAGCCGAGTAAAGGAACTATTTTGATAATTGATTAATTGTTTAAGTCAATTTTCCAATGCCAACTAGGTTATGTTGACAATTTGCTGCTTTTCTGCTTTTTTCTGTTTATATTATTGTTATATTATTAATAATTGAATAAAACAACAGACAATCTTAAGACAATCGTCACCTTTGGGCTCTGCAAAGTTATGATGGGCATTTTCACTATTTTCTGACGTTTCATTGATCGAATGATCATGCAATTAATTGAACAAATAATCTGCATATTAATCAGTAATGAAAATAATCGTCACTTGTAGCCCTACTTTGGTTGTTTGTTTAGATGGTTTGTGACTTTTTTCTAATGATTTCAGATGTAAAAGTGTTTCTCTGTCTCTTTTAGGTTTTATTAAGGCTCCTTATAGTACATTGGGTCTGCATGTGTGTGCACAGATCTACTTCTGTGTTGCTGGCAATATTCCCTGTTAGTATGCGCTGCACAAAAAGAAAAAGATCTTAGCTGAAAGTCTGTTATGTTTCATTCAGTTTCACTTGGTTTCAGTTGTTGCACTGGAATTCACATTTCAGCTCTTTGAGTTGTGGAATGCAGCATATCTGTGTCAAAACTGTGTGTGTGTGTGTGTGTGCGCGCGCGAGCCATGTGTGTGTAACATTCCAGACAGTGTTAGAGGTATGTGAATTACGTCTTACAGAGAGAGAATGTGAAGAATCTGCTGCCTTGAGAAGGCCGCTGTTGTTTACTGACACAGTAGTGGAAAGGAGGTTCCTCTGTGTGTGTGCGTGCGTGTGTGTGTGTGCGTGTGTGTGTGTGTGAGAGAGAGAGAGAGAGAGAGAGAGAGAGAGAGAGTCTCACATGCTGCTGTCACTTCCTTGTAAGAAACCTCTTAGCCATGATTGTGAGCAATTATTTTCAAAGCTGTTGGTGCATGTAGCCAAGAAAGGGGGGCTGCAGGCTCCCTGTACGTTCCCTAAGTGCATTTAGTTGTGATTTGCAAGTCACTTCTTAAGACGGAGGTCTACCTGTTTATCCTGTTTATCTGTCTCCTCTCGTTTTCAAAATTCAATCAAACATTCACGGCTATTAGTAGAACTGTATTAAATCAGTGCAGCCTCTATGTCACTTTGACCTAAATCAGTGGCTAACCAGAGTCAGAGTCCTTATTGCTCTGTGTTGGATTGTATAACAATGTACTGGGGTTTTTACTGTATAACTCTGCTTACTCAGTGTTTACATGCATCTTTAAGTCCAATAAATAATGTCGAAACAACTTTGAACTGTTCAACAGACCTGTCATGTCATGACTCTATGTACTGTACACACTGTACATAGACATGAGTGCACTACATATATCAGACATGGACATTCAGCATGACTTTAAGCTCATTCTGACCTGTCAAATTAATCTAATCTTGTGGATTTTTTGACATCTACTAGCGCTATGGTTTAGTTTGCATTGCGTGCGAAGACATACATAAAGCGATACTCATTTTTGCCGCCAGTTTCACACTATTCCACTGATTGACGGCTGGTGGCGGTAACGCGCAAAGAAGTGCTGTAATGCTACTCGAATGGCAGCGAAGAAGACTGCAAGGTAGCAAACATGGATGTAAACAATGCACGTATTTTCAAAATTGGCTTTCCAGATGAGGAAAGAAACGCACTCAAAAAGTAATTGGGCCTTGAGTTAAGTTAGTGGAACCATATAGACAAAATAATGACTTCTGTGGAAATTGTTTATTTCAGTCATTAATATCCTTTTCCATTGTGTCTTTTTCTCATTAGATTTGGGATATGAGCGATGATGAGAGCATCTGAAGGACTAGAGGAACAAACCCTCCGAAGGACCAGGCATTCCAATCCATGTTTCTGGTTTGTTTGTTTTTGTTTTTTTGTTTTTTTAAGAAATCTCAAAGGACAAGGGCTTTGCAGACAACAGTAGACACACTGATCAAATTCACGTAATCAAAACCAAACACATTACAAAAACTTCTTCAGAAAAATAGCTGAAAAGCTTTAAAAATTCCTATTAGTCTTCATTTGGATTCAAGATCAGCCAAAGCGTTGGGCCTACAGAATGTGGCAGTAATATGGTCAAAATAATAAACAGTGAAAGAATCCGATAGCTTTTACTGCTAAAATATTCAGTGAATGTCTTTTTTTCACTGTTACATAAGAAACCGGATCAGAGCTTGATCAAGTTAATTTTCCTCATTGTGTATAAGAAGCTGTTGTATTCAAGGAGAATGTACCTGTTCCTATCACTTTATGATGTGTAATCAGCCACGTTTACTGCATTTGTATTAAGGGACTTTATTATTTGTGTCTAAAAAGCTTTAAAAACAAAAAAAAAAAGCCTCACTGAATGGTCACAGGTTCAATCCCCCCCACAGTCTCTCCATCAACACATTTAATGGGTTTGCTGGAGAGTCCTTTGGCAAGCCTTTGACATACTACATCTGCTTGCTCATTCAGTTTGGAAAAGAGCTTCAGATGAATTATGAAAATACAAAAACACAGTTGACCACTCAGCAAATCCATCCATCTCCCTGTCTGTTTACTGGAGACTGCGATACATACAGTACAGTTAATGCTAAAACCAGCTCGGTTCCTCTGAAGGTATTACTCTGAGGAAACCTGCACACAGATGTTACTGTACAACGACTGAACTGTGTGGCTCCTGATATGGAAACAATTTACTGTTACCGTGGACAACCTGGAACCTACAACTGCACGGTTTAATCTAAAAGAGCAAATTGAAGGTCTTTATGGTTTGCTTGTGTTGACGCATGCTCGTGTTTGTGCAATTTATGCTTTTCTTACTCTTGCCTATTCTGTCCTTTTTGTCTGAACTGCTAACATGTACAATATTTTCAGTGTAATGAAATGTAAATTTCAACAGCCGCTTGGATATTTATGGAAGAGGATTAGTGCAATGTGAAAAAGAGATCTAGGATTCGTTTCAGAATTTCAGATTGAAGTTAAAAAGCTAAGTCAGAATTGTGACGAAAAAGGCACAATTCCAAAATAAACTCCAGAATTCAGACTTTTTCCTCAGATTTTATTCTCAAATAATAAAATTGAGATTCTGATTTGGTTTTCATAATTCTGACTATTCTCAGAGCTGTTTTTGTTGCGCCGTTTCTCTTCTTTAAGTATTTAACCAAAAACTGGAATAAAATGTCTATTTCTCTGTTGACATCTGTGAGTTCTATATTGCTGTGAAAAAAGTGGTTTATGGGGAATTCAGGTGTGCTTGCACATTCTTCTGCATTTATTACATTACACTACGTACACTGAATGTAGCTGCATCTTTCCAATACCCATTTTCTAGCATCTCTGTCTGAACCATTACACAACCACACACACACCAAAACAGTTACAGAGGCCCACACAGTCAGACAGTGGTTTAAAAGCATTTTATTGTTCATCAAGGCTACTTTACGTACAAAAAAGGTGGCCTGCCAAAACCTTTTTAGTAGGAGGAGACACAGAGCCACAAACTGACTGTTGTTTTCTGATACAAATTTCTTTTACAGTTCAGAGTATTACTACCACTAAGTACATGCTACTTCCACTTCAAAAATGACCTGGAAAATGTGG
This sequence comes from Macquaria ambigua, assembly GCA_008360985.2. Taxonomy (NCBI): domain Eukaryota; kingdom Metazoa; phylum Chordata; class Actinopteri; order Centrarchiformes; family Percichthyidae; genus Macquaria; species Macquaria ambigua. Next base: position 81,051 of record VMKM01002054.1, read on the forward strand.
TACAGTCAGAGTAAAGACCAACTCCTCTTTGATTTATCTGCACAATTTTCATGTTGTTTACCTAATTACAGATGCAAAATGGCCTCCACAGATGGGAACAGCGACATCAGATACAAGGGTGACATCCCCAAAGCTACTTAATCATCTTAGCCTCACTGAAGCTGATGAACTTGAGCACAAATATGCACAAAAATGCTGTCATGTTTTCATCACTTAAGCTTTAGTGTTTCGATTTCAGTGACGTTTAACCAATCCGAAAAAGTTTTCTCAAATGGACTGATGGTTTTACTTTAGCTTGGTTCCCACTGTCATCAAAACACCTTCAAAACCCACAATTTATATTGCTTACATGCAGTGGCGAAGATTTTATTTGCCTACTAGCCCATGACTAATGCTGATTTTTATTTATTTTTAATAGTTAAACGGAAATGATTTGGAAATGGCTGGCAAGACTCACTGGGCTAGTGGCAAAATGATTATGTTCCATCAATGCAAAACATGCAAATTGCTCAAGAGGCCTCTAAAAGGACAACCTCCATTTGCTCACAAGTGAAACTTTTGTTCAGAAGTCACATGATCGAACACAAGTTAAATGATTGCAGAACATTGGGGACCAATGGAAGTAGCGATTGTCACCGACACACCAGTGGCTTATTGTGGTTTCACGTTTACTGTGTTCCTGCACTTGAACCTTTTACTCTAACAAGACAAACTCTATAAACAAAAAAGATCAACTTTTTTCACAAAAAAAAAAAAGAAAATACAATGATTACAATATAAGGACAGGGAAAACCAACAATTAAATAGCTACATATCATTAACAAATTAATTGTTCCTCAAAAAATACCTACGATTTTTTTCTCTGTACATTCGTTACGCACAGCGTAATGATGGTCTTATAGTTACCTATTATAAAAAAGTATTTTTTTTAATTAAGTGATTTTCCTACAGTGTGTAGGGAGTGTGTGCCGAAGCAGAAAGAGAGCCTCCTACCTACAGGATGGTAGTGAAATGATAATGAGAAAAAATAATAATAGGAAGAAAAAAAAAAACCTCTGGACACCTTTTCCCTCGTGTTTTCTAGCATGTTGCTAACAACATCCAATCTTAATCGGGGGGCATCGCTGTGAGACCTTCAAAAGACTTTCAGCGGCAGCTGGACGTCTCCTGGCTCACGGGTCGTGCTTCCAGAAGCTCAGCTCCTGAAGCTCTGTCCCCCAAACTATAGAGTAATGTAGAGTCCTTATTTGTTAAGGAAATTAATTCACTAGCAGTTGAGTTATGATTCCAAATTTTGTGTCTCTGAAGATTCTAGAACTTTTACCATCAGTTCTTGTTCTGTCACATCACTTCTGATAGTTGAGGATGGAATGTGTGGACATTCTAGAACACTGAGGAAGCGTTCCATTAGGGAACTCTGTATTCATCATACTTAATAAAAAATTACCTAAACCAAACAAATGTGAACCTGGTCACTTTTCAACCTCAGCTCAGAGACATGAAATGATTCTGTACTTTTGCTACTTTTCCACTATCACATCCCCAGTTCTCTAAATTCTATGCTCTGAATGTCCTCAAAAATTGTTACGGTACAAATGTTTGTTCCTTTATCATACGGTATGGATTTATGGCCAATTTGCTGGATGCACAGACAAAAAAAAAAAGCAAAAGTGGACACCTTTAATTCCGGTAAAGACACAAGAAACTCTGGGACAGTTGGCCCTGGCTGGTTATTAGCTCTGTCTGTTGATGTGGTGATTTTGAGGCCTGTACAAAGTTCCCTATAGGAGGAATGTATGCCACCTTGGCGCAGGCTCTTTTATGGAGTAAAATTAATTTTCTCGGACTGCAGCAGTCTAGCTTAACTGCAGCAACAATACAATGTTGTTCAGAAAAGAAAGCATTGAAGTACAAAAAAGAGAAGTCTGGACACCAAGTCAGGACACAAAAAGTCAACTGATGAAGGCTGAAAGAGCTGTGACATCACACCTTAAATTCAAATAACCCCAAATTATCAACCAAGTGTTTTGTTTGCTATCATCTGTCTGCTAGGTTTTCCACGGCTCTTGAACATCAGCAAGCTGTTTGAGAGCCGTCATCACTAGCTCTTACCATAAACAATACCTTGTTTCCAAAAAGCATCATAGCGAGCTAGCCTGCTGGTACGAAGGTGGTGATTTTAAGACGACAGCCAAACAGACTCATAAGGATAAAGTCCAATTTATCTCAAGCTGAGATGCTTTTCAGGAAAACGAGGCCCTGCCGACTCATTTGTGCCAATTTGGTGTCTCAGCTCAGTCACGCTGAGGGATGTAGCATCCTGTACCACCGATGGATCAACATCTTAAAGAAAACCTTTACAGGCTGCGTATCCCAAAGCCAACTCAACACTAGAACCGAGCTGATCGATTAACCCAATGAGATGGTTTGAATGAGAAATGCAGCTCTCATCGTTAAACAGAGCCTGTCCGGAGGCTGTCCCACTATACATGTTTGTTACCATACTGATATTAATGGAAAACAAAAATACAAAATTGTAATAATAACAATAATATGGAGTACAACTGACCCAGCAGTGAGTGTATAGTGTCTATGTCTGTTACTGACAATGAAAGAAGTAACAACTAACGTCCAAATGAAAAGGCTAATAGTAGTTAAGATTGAAATGCTTAAAAACATTAATAGATACCAGCTATTAAAAACAAAAAAACATGCATCTGTAAAAGCATTAGTTTACCCTTCAAACCTTGTAGAAATCTACCAAACCACAGTGTGTAGGAGAGGGAGGGGTAGCATGGTGTAAGCCAAATATAATTACAACACCTGTGTTCAAAGAGTTACAAAAACAAAGGCATGTTTGAAGAGATCTGAATAATCTCTCCCCAGGTTGAGAAACCAGACTTTTTTTTTCTTCTTCTTCTCCAACCACAAAGTGACATGCAGCGTCATCTATCCCCTCATCACTGTCAGCAGTTAAGCCCGTGCAACACATCAAAGCACATTGTTCAGCAGGGCCCAACCTTCAACACACACTGCAGGTTGTACAACTGGGTTTTCAGTCCTAATCTCTTCTCATAATGGCTGCGATGTCCATCAACACCGCAGTTAGCTGACTCCATAACCTGACTGCGCTTGTGAAATGAAATGCAACAATTTGGCACGGTTTAAGCGTGTGAAGTAGTTTTGTATACTTTTGTTTGGGGCAGCAATATATTTATCTATGCTGATACAAATCAGCACCGCTTAATTAACTAATTGGTTGTACTCGTGGCCTACAAATAGAACTGGTATGCAGGACTGGGCAGTATGATGTATTTACTATTCCAATATATTTTGAAAACTGATGATATATATATTCCTTTTATATTGGAACACATGGTATCCAAATCCAAATTACTTTGCATATCTCTAACATTTTATACTGCCCACCAGCTTCACTGGTATGTATTTCCCATTTTTCAAAAATGCATTCAATAAATAATGCATAATAATGTGGCTTTTCTGTCAGGGCCAGGATGAAATTACATCCAGGTAGATAAAAAAAAAACAGTTAATGGGAGATCAGATATAGGTTCCAACAAAAGCTGGATTATACCAGGTCGTTTCAAAATCAGCTTTATCAGTCCCAGTGTGTACAATGCCAGATTACAGTATTGACATGCCACCCTTTACCCTCTACGGCAGTAGTGCAAATCAGACCAAGTTGATCACCTAAGTATACACATACAGTAACAAAACCACCAGAACACATACACAGGAGAGAGAGAGGCAGAGAGAAGGAAGGTGAGAGAGAGAATGAAAAAAAGATAAAAACAGAGGGAGGAGATTACAAGATGGCTTTTTGTTGTTTTGTTTCCGAGGTGGGCATTGACAAACATCGGTGTCTGAGGTTTCTTTGGTAGCACAGTCCGGTGGTTTATGATAATTTTCTCCAAAGTGTTTCTCACTCATCTTTTCTTTCAAATGTCGGGCATCTCGTAATGCAAAAGCGGTACACAAAACTACTGTTAAAGAAACAAACAAAAAAACAAAGAAGAAAATTAATAATTAAAACATCGCCTTTCACCTCTCTCTTTATGTACATATAACTACAGACACTTGCTCGGCTCCAAGCTTGACATGCAGGGGTGATGAATGATTGGAAGGAGCAGCTTGATGCTCCAGTCAAGTCCCAAAGTCGAACCCTCATCACTCATTACTGATTATTGTCTGGCATTACCGTACCAGAGGACAGAAGGAAAAAAAAGACCATGTTGTTATTGCTTGATTGATCCTCTATGAGTGCATAGAAAGAGAGCAGGCTTGAGGGTTTTGGATGTTTTTAGCAGACCAGCAGGCAGGCATTCCCTCTGGGATGCTGGTGACAGATCAAAGTGACGGGGGCATGGGTGTTGGAGCCGGGGTGATTGGGAGGGCTGGGGAAACGGGGGCAAATCCCTCTTAAACCCCTCCTCCTTCAGGAGACCACAGAAGGGGAGTGGTTGTGATTGACCATGTGACTGTCGGGGGAGGAGTTTGGGCTGCTGCCGGACGACGAGGGGCTCCCCTTGTTTTTAATCTGCAGCCAGGTCTCGCCCAGTGCCTTGGCGAAGTGGTCGTCCACCGAGCCCGTGATGGACACCGAGTTGGTGGCGGTGGGCTCAGGCTCCTTGTAGTTCTTCCCGAGACTGCGGCGGAAATGCTCCTCGATCACCGGGTCACAGGCTGTATTGGCTAGAACAGGGAGGATAGGAGGAAGCAAGAGAAAGAGAGTATCTCTAAAACTCACTTGTATAATGGTCAGTGGGTAATTTATTGCCTAGCATCAGTTTAAACATTGGTAATGTGCATTTTTAGGTCAATGGGAAAAACTAACTCCGACATCTACTTCACTTTTTCATTGCCATTTTTTTTTTAAATCACTGTTTTAAATTTCACTGTTAACCTCAATGAGATCATGGGGATTTCACTGGGATCATAAAAACTGCCACAGTTAAGTTATCAACCCACAGAAAACATGACTGACACTCACAGACAGGATGAATAAAACAGACATGTGTTTGGCTGAGGCCTCGAGTGACTTTTTAAGTGCAGAGATAACAGACAAGGTAGTAAAGAATGCATGTTGAGGCCTCGTCACAACAACCAATGTGCTATAAACAGAAACTCACTGACAGAAAACTGGGATGATTTCTTTCACTAGTTATATAAGTCAGTCTGAATGTGGAGAGTATGAGCAGGCTGTGTTTTCTCTGGAGGGTGATTTGCACTCACGGAGAAGTTTCCCACAAACTGTATGAGAAATTAGTTTGTTTCCAAAATTATATCCACATTTAGGGACAAATGTGCCCAATTGGTAACAATCAGCATTTATTAATTACTGAGACATCATGTTCAGCCATCCTTCTACCAACCCAAGTACTGAAAAAACAAAATATACAAGAATATAGAGAACTAGGATGTCATGTGTCTGTCTGTCCACTCACTGTTGATTCTCCTGTAGTTGTTAGTGAGGCTTGAGCAGCCGTTGTGGGAGACTGGACAATGAGACAGGTTGCAGTTGCGGTTGTTGGCTGGAGCGCAAGTGATCACCGAAGGACGATTCTGGAACACAAAGACGCAAATTCAACATTTAGGGACCACCGAAAACAACAAACAATTGTGTCAAGAGCGGGCGCGAGAAGAGTAAATAAAAAGAGAACAGAAGCAGAGTAAAGAGTAAAGAAGACGGACCAAAGGGAGGTTTGAAGCTTGAGGGAGAAAGAATGATTCAGTGACCACCAGGGTTTGAAAACATATTTGGCTAACAAGCCAAACAGGAAATTTCTACTCTCCACCATCCGACGAGGGTAGTTAATGAAAGCACATTAGTCACATCATGTGGGAGACCTACCAGAGCTGAGGTTTTACCCAACAATTTACGAAAGATGTAGTCAGTACTAGAACCAAAGAAACAGGATGTGCGACTTACCTGCTGGCGCTCCACGGCGCTGACTGCATGCGGCACTGTGGCCATAGCTGCTGTGCTGCTACGTGCAGACTCCACCGTGCTGTTTTTGGTGAGTGCCAGTGGCTGGTCCATGCCGGCTAAGCTGGCCAGGTGGTGATGGTGGTGGTGGGCATGGCTGTACAGGTGGTTGCTGTGGACTCCCAGAGCACTGGGCACCACCACACGCTCGATGGGGCTCCGGCTCTGGTCCTTGGAGACGGGAGAGCTGCGATAGTCTCCATTAGGTTTCCTGGGGAACAGAGGGAAAGGAGGGGTACGTTAATTTATCATGCACAGTGGGCTGTGTGTTTATTTTATGTGTATTTATGTTAGGGTTGGGGTCCGATGAGACTATATGGAATCCAGTAACAAGACTGAATCTGAATACTTACTGAATCTATTTTGGATAGCTTCCAACAATTTTAAGTAAGAAAAGACTAAAATATTAAAACCCAGATAGATGACATATTTGCTATTTAGCTAAATGATAAATTGCTGCTAAAAAAAGAGGATATTTGATAAGAAATGTTTGTATTTTACCAACATGGCACCTGATCCAAAGTTATGAGAAAAAAAAAAAAAAAAGGTGTGAGTGATGAACTCAAAAGAAAAGGTGAGGAAAGACTGGTGGCAGGCGGAGTGTCGAGGTAGAAAATGGACAGAGAAAAAAGAAGAGCAGTGGAGAGACGAATACGAGGTAAAAATGGGCTCAGAGAGGGAGAGGATGAGAAGAGGGGGCGAAAAGAGGGAAGATAAACAAAAGAACAATTGTAAATGGGGCTCTGTGTCAAACACTGCAGGACCAGCAGAAGCTATTAATACTGACCACACACACACACACACACACACACACACACTTCTCAGATTGCTGGAGACTGTTTTGTATTAGGACACGCTCACACACACACACACACACACACACACACACACACACACACACACATACACTCTCTCTCTTTGCTGTTAGGTCTAGGAAGGAGGAAGGAACACTATCCTAACTTTATCCAACATGGATGGACTCCAAACATATCCCTGCACAGAGGGGCAAACGGGCACAAAGTTCAAAGCTCTAAAGTGGTTTCCTCAGTACAGCAAATCAACTTTATCTCTCCAGTGAACTTGAAGCCAGCTGCACTCACTGCTGTCAGATGAAAAATCTCACAGCGCTATCGCAGCATAGACGCAAGCAGAGAAGTTAGGCTATCTCTGACTGCATCTCACCGTCAACATTTGATTTAATCTGCTAAAGTTGTCCTCGACTTCCCCCTTCTTATGTTTTTCACTCTTTCTTCGCCTTGACTTCTATTCCACAACACACGGCCCCCCCCACTCGCAGCCATGAGCTGAATACTAAAGGTGAACAAAGGTAGACTGGCCACACACTTTCCATATGAAAGAGAACCACAAAGAAATCCCTCTGTTGGTGAGCTCATATTTTAATCGTTGAAAAAGCAGAGATAAGGATAAGGGATTAAAGTAACGACAGTTTAACACAACACAGATTTTGGCCTCTTTTTTCCCTCAGCTCCCAGCTCTGATAATAATGACTTTGAAATGTTTGATATGTAGTGAAGTGGTGGTGCCTGATGCTGTGCACACTTGCTTGCAGTTAGGTAGCAATTATTTTGCTCAGTGCGTCAAATGTGGTCTGTTTTCTGTGTGTGTGTGTTCAACTGTGTATTACAGCCTTACTGCAGCTCCACTCCCCTCCTACAATTTGAGGCCCAGTTACAGGGAGCAAGATTTACTGTACTCGTCTCTCGCTATCTCTTCTTTCCTCTCCAACTCCATACCCACACGGATACCAAACATCCATTCACAAATCTATACATACACACTGACTTCCTCCTTCCTACACTGACATATACACTATACATAAACACTGAAGCCTCAATTGGGAAAAATAAATTAAATTTACTATAAATAATCTGCACTCAAACACTGGTGGACAGAATACAAAATGAAATTCCCTCTTTATTCTTCACCAGATAACATGTGGAGGAATCCCCCCGCCCCCCATGTGAAAAAGTCTGAATGAGAATACAGACAGACTCAAGAGTGAAAAAGCTGCAGCAGCCCTTTAAGGTTTGTTTGGATGCAAAACAACAAGTTCAGGCAAACAGTTGTAGATCCGTGTGACCAGGCAACCTGACTGCTGGGTCAAGCATCTGGAGCCCAGAGCACCGTCCTCCACAAATAAATAGTCTCCACAGAATAAAGAGAGGGAGAGGGGAAGAGCTGAGGAGAGGTGGGGAGGGGGGAGCTGCATGTGAATGGTCCGGACCTCTACTATAAGAAAGAGTGAGGTCGGTAGTTTCCTTCGTTTGTGCCGAAAGCTTACATTAGCAGGGACCCCCCCCTCTTCTTTTTTCTCTTTGTCTTTCTTTCTCTTTTTTTTTTTCCTCCACAATCGGCAGCAAACTTCCTGAGGGTTAAAGAGGGAGAGACTTGGCAGCGCTTTTATAAACTCTGGCCAACAGCTCATCAACAAGCTTGTATGTTTTCTCATAGTGACATTCAGTTTCATTCTTTATCAAATAGTTTAAAGTAAGTGCATTGTGGAGTTATCCACATAAAAATCAGGTCATAATAATCACAGAAGTGTGCTCAAGTGAATATATCGTTTTATTTATTTCTACAGGAAACAACTTTTAATCAAATGCTACAAACCAAAGTCCTCCTGTATGACTGTTATCTTCAAATATAAAGAATATCTTGATTAGCTTAGAGGCTAACAGATAATAAAGTTCTCCCTCTCTCGTCCCCCTCCAGCAGCTGGGTCTTGAGTTAGGTTGTGGAAGTTGTTCCAAACTTTAATCATTGCCAAAGAGCAGGCATGCCCACATCCTCGCACAAGAGGGGCCGTTGCAGGAGCCAGTGAACGGGATCAACAAATCCGACCAATGAATGGAGTAGCTGTCGAACCCACCGCCACCCCCGCCTTCCCCTCGCCTGATTGCCCACCAAACCCCGGACCGCATTTCATGCCAGGGATCAGGCATTCAAAAACCCACCCTGTGCCTTTGTCTCTCTTACTCACCTCTCAATTATCGTTAGGTTCGCAGCTGGGGAGAGAGGGAGAGGATGCAAAGGGCGGACGGCGAGGGCTACACATGAGACATGGGGATGTGGATAGTAACAAGGGCTAGAGCTGGAGAGACAGGGTTGCCAGGTCTGGGGCTAGAGGAGAGGATGAAAGCTAAAAATGGGAGAGAGAAAGAGTGGGAAGCCTTTGAAAAGTAAAGAACTCTGAGACTTGGCACCTACAAGGGGTACGTGGAGACAAACTAAATAAAAGAAGAGGCAAGAGGAGTGGATTGTGGAGAGAAAAAAAGACAGGGGTTGGGTTGGGGGCGCAGCTTAATCTTATTTCACAATGAATGTTCACTGGGTTACTAATCGCTTCTGGAGCAAGCATCATTTGGAGTAAACACCACAAAGTAGTGTAAAGGCTTGCACTGAGGTGGGGAAGAGAGAGAAAGGGAGAGAGAAACTCAGATCTGATAATGTATGTATAGAGAAAGCACTCAATTATATGACAACCAAGTGAGCTGTCATTACCAGCATTTTGCCTGCAGGCTTCTCATTTAGAGCAAGAAACTGCCTGCTGAAGTGACTGTCCCGGCAGATTTCACCAGCTGTGACTAAGTAACATTTCTTCCATAAGTTGGCCAAACTCAAGGAGAGGTCAAGTTCCATCCTCGCTCTCCAATTGGCTGAACATTGGCGAGTCGAATCAGACTGAATAGTTCGATCAGACTGAACTCTTCTGACAGTGAAAGCAACACATAGCAGGGAGTGAGTGCATCTTGTTGCCATTACCACTTAGCCAAAGATGGTTTCCTAGAAAAAAAGCACCATTCTGTAGCATTGTGATATTTAAAAATAAAACATTTTGAACTGTCTTTTTTTATGTTCAAAAGTCCAAGAGATCTGGATGATTGCGTCATGTTTTACCTGTTGGCAGCTCACTGAGCAGCTAGTAGTTGAGTGTAAATGACTCAGAATCTCTCATTTAACTGTTAGGCTGTGTCCGAAATCACTCCCTCACTCACTTCTCCCTATAATACAGACAATAATTCATGTGTAATCATTCTTAATGGAAGATTACTTATTAGTCAAGTTAATTATAATGTAGTATCTCGCTACATCCAAGTGGCTGAGGTGGTCCCTATAGGTCGTAAACATTAATCAACTACATAGTGGTGTTTCTACCACCTCAGTAAAAGGTGGTTACAGATCTGGGTGGATTCTTGATGGATTTTAGGGTGTAAGAAGGATTCAGATTCATAATATGCGAACACACCAGAGTGTGAGGTACGACTACAGACGAATATTATATCTGAGCAGCCTAAGTCGTTGTTTAACTGGTAAAATAAGGAGTGCATTTTGTTTCACTCACCCCGTTCTAAATTGATTAGATAAACATACAGTATATCACATATCAGAAAATTCTAACAATTTTATCTCAAAATCATTTGGTTGAGAGTATTGTGGAGCACATCTATGTTGTATGCAATTGTAGGTACAAAGAGTGGAGAGGGTTGACACTTTATCTCAGGCTGACCTTTTTTTCTCTCTTGGTTGACTCGTTTTGAAAATGAGAACTGTGTGACTGACATCAGAACAGACAGCTTGACACAATGAAACAGAGAGCAGATATCTATTTGATTCTATTTTACTAGAGTCTGGGATATGTGCACCCAGGCATTAGTGGTAGTCACTGTGGTGGGCACTCACTGAAAGAGTCCCTTAATTTAAAACCCAGAGAGTCCAACCCTCGATACATAAATGATATGGTCATATATCTCTTGAACAATATTACACCACTCAGATCTGTCATTAAGTACAGCCTTTTAAGTAACCATTCACATGACACCCTGTCTTCATGTTAACCTCAAGTTAAAGATCACAACTGTGACCATGTGTTTGAATGACTTATAAAGAAAAAGAAATCTGAAAACTTGTAATTTGTTCTTGCTGGGTTAACAAGCAGATTTGTATGAGCTAACTTGCCTAATTGCCACAATGAAAAACTAAATAAAACAAATATAAACATAGGAACGTTGGACTTTAAAAATATGGTTTAGTTTTCAAAAGTGTGCCAGGTTTAGCTCTATAGTAGACTGCCAATTTGGTGAGTTAGCTATATTTTAGTTTGAGGCAAAGATACAGGAGCTATAAAAGTTCTTTACTTTTTCTCACAATTGTGTTCCAAAGTCTTCAGAGAAAACCTCACTACAAATCTTTGGTTGGGCAGACATTCATATCCTACTCCTTTAAGAAATAAATAAAGAGTGAGAAGAGAGAGAGAGAGAGAGAGATACACACACACACACACACACACACACAGGAAACATCTGGGAAGAATCAGGGCGTAGAGAGGAGAAAGAGAGAAAGAGACAAAACAGGAAAAAAAAAAGCAGAGGAGGATGAAGGCTCGACCACAGGTTACAACCAGGCCCA
>VMKM01002055.1:0-92484 GCA_008360985.2 Macquaria ambigua
TTTGCCAAATGTAGGTCATGCTTCTCCTCTCTCTCTCTCTCTCTCTATCTCTCTCTCTCTTTCTCTCTCTCACACACACACACACACACACACACACACACACACACACAAACACTTTTACACACACACACACACACACATAAACCATAAACCTCTTCACCCCTTCACACACACACATACACAGAAAACAGATAAGGAAGTGTGTATTTTCACTGCATAGGTACACACACATAGCCACAGACACACAAAGGTGCACTCATACAAACACAGAGTTCATCCCTCCACACACACTCAGCCTCACACAGGGTGGGGTGGCTCTCTGCTCAGTGGTAACAGTCTCAGCTGTTTGGTGACAACTGGTGGATCTGTTCTCCACAGGATGGACGGCTCATAAGATGTTGGGATTCATCCTCTGCAGCCAATATTTCCACCAATGATAAAAAATTGATTACAGAGTAAAATCACACAGTGAAACAAAAACTCTACTCCTGCCTTCCCCTGAACTCTTGTTGAACTGCTTCTGTCTGTGCTGCAGTATAGCACAAGCACAAGGATTTTGATGCAGCAGATTATATATAGACGGTAAATCAGAGACCTGAACCGAGCAGTCTAAATGGATTTAGAAAATAATGCAATCAATTTACATGTTATATTAGAGAAATGTATTTATTTTTATGAAGTACTGGTAGGATTTCTTGAACTACTGCGGTCATGAGTCCAAATTTCCCCCACCCACCTAAGAAATTCTTGACTCTCTACCAACCAAACTCTGTAAAATGTTCTGAGTATTTTAAAAAATGACACAATATCACATTTTCTCTATTCATGTAACTGTTCAGTTATACTTAATGTAAAAGTTATCTTCATACTTTATGGTCTGCTGTCAAGTTCATTCTAAAAAACTAGTCAGTCTTAAAAAATCCTACATATGTAAAATGTAAACTCCTCTTCACGTCATTATCAACCCCCCAAATTTCTAGAAATATTACTGACCCCTGTGTACATAACAAAGTTATGTAATATATATAATAAAGTTATGTACACAGTCTTTTGCATAAATTCTTTTCGAACCAGAGATTTGTTTTTAGCACAGTTGCTCATTGTTGTTGTACTGATGATTTCATGCTCTTTTAAGTGTTGGAAATGCAACAAATTAATAGCACTTTTATTTGTAGTAACCTGGCAGTACAGTAGTAGATTTTGTCCAGCAGCCTCCCTCTTCTTTACTCTATTGATTTCCCTTATTAAACCATAAGAAGGATAACGATAAGAGGAGCAGGCAAATAAGGGAAGACAACTGTGAGACAGTTGAGATGTTCCTCGCGCGAGAGGGGCTGGGCCTTGGCTTCAATGCCTGCCTCAATACTAATTTTTAGATTTTACTAATTCTAAATTGCTGAAGAATCAGAAAATCTGGACATCTGAAAATGTCTGGTTCAGGTTCAACTTTACCGCTTCAAGTGTTTCTGATTAAAATGCTGAATTTGTTCCTCACTGAATTGAGGGGTGATTAGAGTTTTGAGAAGAACAGCTGACCATCGGAGCAACTCTTGACCAATTGCCTGAGTACAAAAGAGAAGCTATTCTCAATGAACAACGAACCAAAAAGAATGAAGTTTAAATTTAGGTTTAAAGAATTTTTATAGTATCAGTCTTCTGCAGGAAACACTAAATGGAAAAGTAAGAAGAGATGATAATGGACAAACTAGACTTTCAGACCACAGTCCAATCATTTAGCAACACTTTGGAGAAATATGATAAATACTTTACTAAATACTAAAACAATTTAAAAATTTAAGTACGGCCCTGTTTCTCTTAGTACTTTAGGAGAGCTGATGAGAGGCTAAATCATTTCTCTTTTAAGGTCCCTCTGTTTTCCTTTTTCAGTCATTTGGACCTTATAAGAGTCAACTTCTGTATTTTTAATTGACAGTATAAATCTTCACATACATATCACTTCTCCTATGTCAAGAGCAAGTCCTGTGCCTTCCGTGTACAGTACTTGTGTCCATGGGCTGGCAGTGGTGTAAGAAGTACTCAGATCTTTTTCTTAAGTAAAAGTACCAGTACAACAGTCTAAAAATACTCCATTACAAGTAAAAGTCCTTCCATAGAAAAAGGGGCTCCTGTGACTGATATACGATTAGATTGATAATAGTGATGCATCAATGTGTAAGTAGCAATTTCCTGTTGTAGCTGGTCGACGTGGAGCTAGTTTTAATTACTTTATATACAGTTTGGTAGTTTAGTCCAGGGGTTCCCAACCTAGAGTCGGGCCTTTTCTTAGGGTCACAAGATAAATCTGAAGGGTTGTGAGAAGATTAATGAGTGTTGGAAAGAGGAAAAATCAAAGCTCTGCTTCATAAATCTGCTTTTATTTTTTGGGCTTTTCTCTAATCTTTGCTTTTCTTGTGAAATATTGGATAATTTAACCTCTTTGGGTCTCTAACATTGAAACCATGTGAGACGTTTAGAGGGGAAATCTGTCTTTGGTGGAACTGCTAACAACTCATAGACATCAGAAATGTGACAAGGGGCCCCAACCAGACATTGCTTTTTTGTAAGGGGTCACAAGCCAAAAGCCAAAAAGGTTGGGACTAAAACTGGTTTAATCTTTAATAATGTGTTTTATTTTATAGCTCATATGTTTTTTTTTTTTAATGTAAAATCTTGATCTGAAAAGTAACACTATAGCAGTATGGTAAGTATGTAGTGGAGTAAAAAGTACAATATTTCCAGCTGAAATGTAGGGGAATAAAAGTATAAAGTAGTATAAAATGGAAATACTCAGGTAAAGTACCTCAAAGATCCACAGGAGGAACCTTTCCTCTTAAATTGCTTTGTTGTAGGATATGAATTAGCATTACACCATGAGCTGCTGACAAATACGCAGTCTCCCCTGACAAACACACACACACACACACACACACACACACACACACACACACACACACACACACAAAGCTCCTCCTCAGAGAGAGAATCATTTCTACTTCCCTGGGTTGCCACTGCTAGGTTGACCTATTTTTGTCCAGACCTCTCTCTCTCTCTCTTTCTTTCTGTCTCTCTCTCTCTCGCTACAGCCCCATAATTCACCCTGCTTAATAATTCACTACAGCTTTATAAGCCTCTACTCTACGAAATGACAGGCTCAGGAAAACAACAACAGTTTTTACAGATGCATTTTGGAAAGCCACATAAATAGAATAATAATGTCCACATATAATATATGATGTACTGTATGTAAGGTAGGATATATATAGTACACAAAAGGAAGGGTACAAGGATATAAGTTACTTGTAACTGTAAGAAGTGGAAGTTGGCAGGTAATTTACATTCACCACACAACATTCATCACTTTTTGGAGGATAACAGAATGAGAACGTAGAAAGAAACAGGGATAATGGTGGTGGTTGTGGGGTGTTATTGTAAAACCGCACAGATTATTTGCAAGTCTATGCACAGGCTCGCTCTGGCTGACGTGATTGGATGGCCGGATTGGGCAGCAACCAATAAGGGCACCAGGAGGAAGAGAGCAGGCACAGAGAGTACTCTCGCTGATGCTGGGCACACCCTGGAGCCCTGTGTGTGTGTGTGTGTGTGTGCACGCCTATAAAATGAATGTGTATGCTAAGTTTGTGATTATTTATATATTTTGTGCACATGTTTGAAAGACGAGATATTTCCTTTCAACTAAAAATTCCTGCCTCCTTTATTTTACATCTACCCTGCCCCCTTTTTAAATCTCCTCCCAGGAGCTGATGCAGAACAAAGACAACAACCATAATATATTCTGTGCCCATATTGTCATTGCATTATAAATAACACTTGCACCTCTGCAGTTTGTGCCTAAGCCCTTGTACCTGTTTGAATCTTTAAATTTGACTGTTATTTCTGAATTTCCTACTTGGTCTATTTTCAAGAGTTGCGAGCTGCAGCAGACGATTCAGGCTTTAGTGGGAAGAGGAACAAGGTTGGCCAGATGATCTAGTCTTAAAGCAGTAGTTCGACATTTTGGGAAATACGCTTATTTGCTCTCTTGCTGAGAGTTAGATGAGATTGTCGATACCACTCTCATGTCTCTCCATTCAATATAAGGCTACAGCCAGCGGCCGGTTAGCTTAGCTTAGCATAAAGACTGGAAACAGAGGGAAGCAGCTAGCCTGGCTCCGCCCAAAGGTAATAAAATCCTCCTACCAGCACCTCTAAAGCTCACCCATTAACAGTTTATTTCTTGTTTGTTTAATCAATACATTACGAATCAATTTGCTGATTTGAATTTGGATCGTTTTGCTAATTTCAGTTCAAAGATTTATAGTCGCTCACTCTGTATTTTGTTAAATTTTTTTCTATGCTAAGCGAGTGCAACCAACTATTTGCGACAGAGTTATCACTTTAGGATTGTTTCTGTGGCTTTTGCAGTAAGGAAGTAACATACTGTGTATCACGGCTGAGCTGACAACGGCAACAAGTCCACAGTGAAGAGCTCCACTGCTAAAAGCTACAGATTCGGTCAGAGACAATGGTGATTCATTATAGTCAGTTTGAAGATTCTGTGTTAAAGGTTTGTTTGTACATGTACTGAACACCTCTAGTTTTGTACGGATTAAACAACAAGGTGTAACGTGTTAATTAGTGAGCTTCAGACGTGCTGGTGGGTGGATTTTTTACCTTTGGACAGAGCTAGCTGTTCCCCCGTTTCTAGTCTTCATGCTAACACACACTGTACAATGGTTACAGTTTCCTTCCCTTCCATCTCCTTCTGTCATCTTCTTCCCCCCGTCGTCCTTTTATCTCTTGTTCCCTTCACCGCTCCTGCTTTATTCCTTCGCCCCTTCTTCTTCTTTCTGCACTTCAACCACGGCTGCATCCCGGAGGCCAACCAACTGTGATGATCGCATTGTCTCCGCTACACCTCATCAGCTGACCAAATACCAAAGGCTATTAGCCAATCAGCATCTAAACCACCACAATCTCAACCTGAACAGAATTCAAACAGGAGGGAAACTCGCAGAAAGGCAGAAGATGTTTTTGATAACCATAATGCTTGTGTGATGTTCTAAACTCAAGGTTCACGTAGTAGCTTTTTCTGGAGCTTTCAACTGTCAGCGAATGGCACTAGCTCAGGTTTCAGCAAGCAAAGTTCTTCAGTCATGTGATAACAGATGGTCTCTGTTCTGAGCTCACATGCTGACACCTGAGGAAGTTCCATTCGCTGAAGAAGGCCATGAGATGCTGTTGAAAGCATAGCTGAAACAATAAGATGATTAATCAACAAAAAAATACTGTCTGCAAAAGTTTTTATTATCAATTACTTCCAGTAATTTTTCAACAAAAATCCCAAACTTTACAGACTTCTAGCTTCTAAGTTGTGATGATTTGCTTTGTGTTTTGGACAGTTGGTTGGTCAAATCTTACTGAATAAAGTTTTGAAAGTTTTTTTTGTTTCATTAAAAAATGTCAACACAACCCCTCCGAGTTCAAATGAAAACAAAGTGAGCAGTTTGAGTCTGGGAAGAGGTGGCAGAGGATGGCCGCATAGATAATCACCTCCCAGATCTACTGAACGATTCCAACAGCTTCGAAGGAGTTGGAGATGCAAACACAGATTTTAAACCCCACCAGGGGATTTCACTTGCATTTAATTCCCTCAGAGTTCAAGTAGATTTCAGTGGAGTAAAATGTGTTTGTGCATGTGAAAGTATCCATAATGCTGAGGAATGAATCAAGCTGTTGCGAGGGGTAATAACACAGCTCTGACCTAGTGAGATTGTTTTGTTGCATGTCATCTGTAATGTTGAAGACAGATGGTTTGATTAAGGTAACGAGTCTAAAACATCAAAAAGCATCAGGCACAAGGGCAGCTGAGGTCAGCATGGCGTACATCTTGGTTATGTATGGTTATAGTCCATGTCCCATGTCTAACCCTCTTCATCTGCTTGGAGACAATTTCAGTGTAACCTTAGTGAAACTTTAGCTGCCGTTGTCGCAAGGACAGAGGAGACAGACCATGGATTAGAAAATCAGACCATGAGTGGCTTTTTCCACAGACTGCTTACTAACGTAGTTACACTATGAGATGAGTAAAGATTACGTGTGCGTCCTGGAAAGACTGATGCAATTACACCTTTTAAACATTTGGCTAGAATGGCATCGGATTGCAGTCTGTCTTGAATGCTTCTTGGATGCATTTACATTTATCTTTTTTGAGATCAGATAGCTTTGATCCAAGACGCATGAAGTGACTAGCCTAAGTGTAAATGGTGTCAAAATTGTGATGTTACAGGTTATAAAATTATTACCATCTGCTCCATAGATATTAAATGCAATGCATACTTTGCTAACAGGCATAAACTGGAATTCAACTTTATTTGTTAAAAGAACTCAAAAAGAAAAAATCAGAAACTTAGCTGTGTCTTATTGATTGTTTGTATAGCACTGCCGCATTTTATATATATAAATACAAAGGGTGTATTGACTAAACTGTCCTTGTGCTCAAGAATGACTTCATTACCTTTAAAAAACGAAAATAAGGAAGATGTTAAAAGTGTCTTTGCATTACATTATCATTCTCTCACAGACAGGTGTCAGACTGTAACTGTTATTTGCTAATAGCTCTCTACTGATAGCAAATAGTCATATCACAGAAGTTTTGCAGTGCCCTTCATTGAATAGACCTCAATGCTGGTAATGTGCATATAATACCATACACCTCTGCACCTTCTAAGACCCAAGCCACAACAAACATGACCACTAGTTTTAAATTAAAACATCCAAGTATAAAATGTTGATTGCTGCAACTTGAAAGTGAAGAAAAAGGAAAAATGTACGACGTCCCACAGAAGGCTTTCATGCTGCTATATTAACGAGCTCTAGACGCAATCCTGTTCTCAATCCTGCTTCTCCTACAAAAGGACACAACATAACGAGATCAGTGTCAGTCCTATCCAATCTATCTGTTTACTGTGGAGTTAAGCAAGGTATTTACTGTCTAAATCTGTTCAAAGGCTTTGAAACCACGGCCCTGGTTACATATCACCGTGGCTTTACGAACATAGACTCAATGTGCTAGAACCATATGGAGTCTAGCCATAAAAATGAAAGGAGACAAAAACTCACAAAAATGTACAAACATGAGTTTAGTGCAAAGTATGGACAGCTGAGATGCTTCTATTACTTTATCTTGGAAAACAGCATAAAGGAAGGTCCACTATGGAATCACATAAGAGTAAAGAAAAGCAAGTAACAAAGTGTCATAACCAATAGAAATACTGCAGTCTTAAGAGAACTTTTACATGCACAGAAAAATTTAAATCCAGTATTTATTAAGCCACTTCCTATTTCAACTTTGAAATGTGCATGCAAGCAGCTGTATAATGCAGTGGACTGTGTACATCTGTCTACAACTTTGTTTTAACTTCCAAGAAGTGTTGTTTTAACAGTCTGCAAGGGGAAAAAGTTGATTTTAGATGGTTTCTTTCAAAACCATGAAACCGACATATCACACCCAGAAAAGAAATCAGGATCAAGTTCTGAACAACAGTTTAGTCAGATAACTCACGTTTGAAATGTTTATTATAGCAGCAGAACATAGTAAGAGTTTGACATCTAGGCTCCGACCTCATCACTCCCCGCAGATATGTTAACATAGAGATATTGGGGAGTGATGAGCAAATATCTTTAAACCCACTAGCCAGAGCCTGCAAGTGGATGCTGGGCTGAAAGAACAGGGAGCAATACTGATGCAGGGCAGCAGTGGCATTGACAGTCAGAGGGAGAGATGCGACATTTTTGCAGCTTAAATAGGCCGCCAAATTGGGAGGGTGTGTTTGGGCTTCCCCCTGACCATGGTGACAAGACTTCATCAACGTCTGAAAGAGAGATCAAGATGTCTGCCAATTATTCCCTGTTACGGTGAATCATGGTAAGAACGTTTTGTAGGGACATCCTTCATGATGACAAGGACACACAATGAGGGGGATTCTCTGCTTTATCACTTTAACACTTGATTTCCAGGTGAAGCTATCATCTCTGACGGTTTTCCAAACTGCAATTACATACATAACCCTTGTTTTATATGCTTTATGTCCACACAGGTTTGATAGAGGTTGATTTTTGTGCACACTGAATGCATTTCATGTCACACCAATGGAAAACTTGGTCTAGAGTGCAGCTGCGCTCCTGTAAATGCATGAAATGTTTTGAATATTGAGTACTGTGAAAAACTGTAAAACAAGATAGTAACTGGTTGAACTAAATAATACATCCCTGATACTGAGCAGCAGTCCTTTTGCATAATGTTAATTTTAATAATCATAAAGTTTAAAAATCCTTCCGTAATTCATCAACTTCTCTTTATCTGCGTCTGTGATGGGTATAGACTTACTGTAATAAATCAGTGAGGATTAATGGCTTTTACCTGGATTCACCTCATCTGTGCATTTCATGGAATGAGAAAGAGATCCTGACAGCCTATAGACTCAGCTGTAATGTGGTATAAATAATGAGCGCACTGTTCACTGCAGTCATAAATATTAATCTGAAATTACATTACAAAAGAACTGCACTCAAACAACTGCAATACACCATTTGGTTATTGTGACTGCACATCAGAGGCATCTGTATAAGATGGGACAAGCAGGCAACAACACACCCAGAAAATCATTTTAGAGTTACACTTGAATGAAAATGATGGGGTTATGTAGCAAGCTTCGTCTCATTAGAAACGACCTGTTTTTAGGCAGAGGCTCTGACTGTTGCAGTTGAAGAGAGGAGAAAATGTATAATGCATTATCTCCCCTTTTATCCAGAGGATGAGAGGAGGGCCAGTTTCTGTGGGACATCCAAGTGTTGGTCATGGTTTTGTGCATCTGTGTGTTTGTCTGAGTGTGTCGTACGAGCGTTTGTGTGTACGTGCATGTGTGTAGATGTTTGAGTGTAAATCTTTTATACATCTGTGTACAGAGAAGAAAGTATCTGGCTTCCCCTTGTGAGAGATCTCACCTTGTGAAACAGGAGACTCCAGACAGCAGAAAGAAAAAGAGACTAACCTATGAAACTCGGTAAATAAATAAGCAGAACATCACTCATCTAGACATAGTTTTTGTTTTCCTGTTACTGAAATGTTCTTAAATTTCTCTTGGAGCCTCAGCAGTGTGCATGGTACAGGCACCAAAATGCCAAAGCCGTGCATAAGCCGTTTACCATATGTGATAATGAGCGATGTGATTGTGTGAGATCAGTGCTATCGGGGCTGTGACCACACTGCAACGATAAACATCAGATGGTGTAAATGCGCTGCACAAAGGTTCAGCTGGGGCCGTATCATCCTCAGGATCACTGCTTCTGATCCACTGCAAACCATATGGCTCCGCTTCACTTTAACACGCTTGGATTAAAGGTCTGGTTTGCCTGGCCATGGACACTTGATTTGAATCTGTCAGTATCACTGTGTGTGCAGCTCTCTCTATTTTATTCTGAAATATGGCAGGCTTTTAATTAGAATGTGAACATTTCTAGTCAATGTTGCTTCATTTGACAGACACAAATAACCCAATCAGAAGCTCAAAACTGCCCAAATGTCATGGCTGTTTTGTATAATATTATTATTAGTTTAGGTGAGCCCATTGAATTGATCACTGAATCATCACTTGATCATTGAAAAATTACCTCCATCAAGTCTCTTGGATAAACATTAAACAGTAGAAGTCTTCACTTATACAAACAGATGGAAGCTTTTATAAGGATTTTATCGCAATTATGACTTTGAAACTAAACGTGATTTAAAGACTTAACTTTCAGCCTATTTGTAATCAACTGAAATTATATTTAGTTTTGTGCATCATAAAGTTTATGCAGACAGGACAGAGCAGCACCATCCCTGTCAATCTCTATACTCTGTGGTTAGTGTGTATTGAATATTTGGCAAGTGCAATTTTATTTATTTTTCTTTCCTTATGTTGATCAGTTGCGCGGTCTTTACACATTTTTTCTGTAAATGCGTCAATGCATTATGTAAAGCACTTTATGAAATGTTCTATACAACATTAATAATAATGTTTTACAGCACATTTAGTTACATAATGCCCTTAACTGGAAAACAACTGTACATACAAAATGAACCATATGCCAATTTACTGTGATTAATTTTAGATTATGTTGAAGGTGACGCAGAGGAGCTCCAAGTGGTGCAGAAGTGCTCAGCTGTTAGATATTAACTGATTAATACTGATACAAGGGGAAATAATAGGGATTGTGACTTTAATATGTTAGGCTATTAATCTGCTATCACATGTCATCTGTAGGGACTTGGCCTCAGCGGAGTAATCTGCTGGGTTTGGCACACATACACACACACACACACACACAATAGCGCTGGGACGTCCCCACTAAGTCACACAATCGGTTAATTGTAATTTCTTGCTACTGTAATTATTCGACTGTGTGGTGATAATTACTAGATCATAGAATGGGAGCAGAATCTGTCAGCATACTGTAATTATTTTACGCTAGTTGTATCTGGAGTATTAGTACAGTATAATATTGGATCAACAACTCTTTTTCCCTCTTCTCCTCACCTCTGATGTAATTCCCCCATTTTTTAGCTGTGGCAGCAGTCAGTCTGATGGTTGGTCCACCGCTATGGACAACTATTGGATGGATTGTCATGAAAGTTGGTACAGATCTCAATGGTGCTCAAAGGATGAATCCTAATGACTTTGGTGATCTCCTGATTTTTCCTCTTGTGCCACCGGCAGGTCAAACTTTTCACTTATCCACTGAAATATCTCAGTTTCCACTGAATGGATTGGCATCAAATCTTGTTCAGAGATTTGGTTCCCAGAGGATGAAGCCTAATTCCATAGGTGATCCCTCAACTTTTCCTGAGGGCAAAAGTTAGCATGCTAACATGCTAAACTAAGATTAGATTAGATTCAACTTTATTGTGATTACACAGAGTACAGGTACTGAGATGATGAAATGCGTTTCAGCCTCTAACCAGAGGCGCAAAAAGCAGTAACTTGCACATGTATAGAATAAACAGTAAGAGGTAGATACGCTAAGATATATACATCATGAACAAAAAAATATATACAGTGTAGGTATAAGTACAAGCTGATACAAGATGTTGAACATGGTAAACGTTACACCTGCTAAACATCTGCATGTTAACATTGTCATTGTAAGCATATTAGCATGCTGACGTTAGCATTTAGCGCAATCTCACAGTAGCTACAATCTCACAGAGCTGCTAGCACGGCTGTAGACTCTTCGTCTAGTTACTGTACAGCTAAACATTTTCTTCCAGTCAATCATTTTTTTCCCTGCATATCCTCACCTCACCTCTCCTCCCCTCCTCTGTAACAGCTGTGGTTGCCTGCAGCGTTCAGCTAACGCATCTCTGGCCTGTCATCCAGAGGTACGTTAGCGCGCTCATCAAGCAGGACGCATGCATAGCCTACACACAGTACATATTATTCACGCTATTATGCTTATACTTCTCACTGCACCCTTTGTGTAGCCCGGGTATGGACATCCTGATATCAGAGGTTCCTAAAAAAAAAGGGAGTGCCTGTTTGTGAAGGAAAATAGGTTGTGGTTGTGAGGAGTGCATGTGTGTGTGTGTGTGTGTGTGTATGTGTGTGTGTGTGTGTACATATATGCATGATGATGATGCAGAAGAAAGTGGTTGTCTTTTGTAGGCTCACTGATACAATTGATAGTGACAGATATATGGCTAATTAGTGCAGCCTTGGCTCGGCTGTCCTCACCTCTCACCAGCCCGCTGTGAAATTGGATTAATTTACCTCGCCTTAATACACTGTATCAGCCGTGGAATTCAACCAATAGCAAGTTTCTTTAATGAGCACAGATTTGTTTCTGATTTGGAAAGAAGCATGTTTAAAATTGTGTTTAATCTACAATGTGTGTTCACATACTTTAATGTTGTTGAAAACTGTACTGCTGCGTGCGCTCTCTTTCTCTCTCTCTCTCTCTCTCTCACACACACACACACACACACACACGTCTGCACAGTAGGATAAGCATGTTGACTTCTTCAAGGCAGGGGTTGCTAGTAGTCCAATTAGGTTGGCTCCTCTTTACCCTGTGCTAAGGTTCTTAGGAAGACAATCTGTTTCTAAGGAACTCCTTAAGAGCAGCTCAGTCCTTAAAACAAGCAGCAGACAACCTCTCCTAAGCTTTTTCTGACTCCATCTGTTTCCATCTCATGCTGATAGTTTACTAAGTCCATCCAGAAGCTCTTCCGTTCAAAATCATCTCAACCGTCCATGCTTTGCCCCTAAATCCCCAGTTGATACTCATAATCTCTGCTGTCCATATTCTGAACCCAGCTCAAGCACATGGTCACAACATTATTGATATAATTGGCTTCCCATCCTATTTTTGTCATCTGCTAATACCAGACTAGAACAACTGACAGCTCGGGTCATTCCAGCTATAGGGTAGTATTAACAGCCCTGCTGAGCCAATAGAGAAGTAACCATGTCTACAAAACCTGTAGGTGCAAGTTCCAGTATACGTGAATTTAACTAATCTGGCATAAAGAAACAGAGATAATCAGGTTTAAGTTCACAGAGTGGTTAAAAATGACTTGGTTTAAAAACTCTCATTATAATAGCTTTGTAAAATTAGTGTGTCTTACGTTTGGATGAACACTTTTGTGCTTACTCGTCATTAACTCTAGTTTTCCACATGTTCTTAGTTTCTTCACTCTGTTCTGCATCTCTCTTCTCATCTCTGTCTGTTTTCACATGACTTCTCTTTGCCAACAGCACCCCTGCGAAGTACAGACACGGCCGTCTGTGAGAGCCTCTGCGTAGGACTTTCTTGTGATGCTGAGAGGAAATCACTGAGTGAGTGAGGGAATGAGGGGTAGAGAGGAAGAGAATGAAAGAGAGATTGTTTTCTGTCTGTCTGTCTGTCTGTCTACTAGAACTGTTATAAATCTCAATTCATACATAGTGTACTTTTTATGCAGAAAAAGGCTTTGAAGATAACAAAATGTGTGAAATTCCTTATTATGTAGCTTTCAATTGAAGTTAATTATGCAGATTAACAGTATCATCTTTTTGCTGTATCCACAATATTTAATGTCCATGACAAAATAGGTTTGTAAAAGAAACATCCATAGGTGTCATTTATTAAAGAGTTAAAAGCAGCTTAACACCCTGTTTTTGGTTTAACCCCCCCCCCCCCCCCCGCATCTTAAACAGATCGACTAATCATCTAATTGTTTCAGCTTTACTGAACACTATTTTTCATTTTGAGACATGGGTAAACCTTGTTTACAGTTCACATAATGCTAAATCTCAAATTGCTAACTTATGAGTTGTCATGATCACAAGCAGTTTAACTCATTTGCCAACATGGAATAAAGTTTGTAGCCAATAAATGACCTATTTACATTGTTTACACACTAGATACTGTAGGTTTCCTTTCCGCCATCTCTTGTTGCAAACGATTAGTGAACCAACAACATCTGTATCCTTCTGACAGCTTCTATGCTTCTGGGTGCGGTGACTTCAGTTTCTATTGAAGTCTATTGTTAGGTAATACTACACAAGGTAAAAAGTTACTCACATGGTGCTCGTGGAAGTACAGCACTGAACACTACATGTTGGAGTCACTAGATTACAGAGATGTCCACTGACGGTGACACACAGACACACACTGACCCAGAGAGATTGCTGAGTATGTGCATTTTTTTTTTGGTCCCCAGCCATCTGTCAAAGGTTTTTGGGGGAATGGTGATGATGATGGGGTCTCCAGACAGAGATGACAGCAGTTCAGGACAGTTCAGTTTAGCATGTCACAAGAGGCTGACACACAAATGTGCACACACACACACACACACATATCAGAGAGGCATTTATGCATGGACAGACATATTGGATACACACACAAAAAGGAGCAACACACTGCTGTAGTGTCAGGTTTTACCAGGAAACAGAACTGTAACGCAACAAGGTTGTCATTGTCTATTTTCTGTGTATCTGTTGTACACACGGGTTGTTTGTAACCAGCGCCTGATTCTGTCATTTTAAAGTACATTTGTCATGAACATGTACTACCTATGTTTACATGTCAGTGTATTTTACCACACACCTTACAGCTGTTAGCAACTATTTGCTTTTAGTCTGTGCTTTATAGAGAAGTTTGGGGTAGGTTTGTGTTTGGCATAGCTGCTCAGCCAATAGCATAACTACAACAACATGAAAAAGCCAGAGGCCAGCTTGCACAGACGAGGAATCATCTCCAGAAGGCGAGCATGCCAGCCGTCCAGCCGACCGAGTGCTGTGATGTACAGACCAAGACGTTCTGCATGCATGTTTTATTGCAGGCTGCAACAGCAACAGAGACAGGGGCACTTAAAGCAGAATTTCAAATGATAACATGAGAGACAGAAAGAAGAGGCTCGAAAGAGTTCAGCGGGTTGTGTGTGTGTGTGTGTGTGATGCCCTTGTGTGTGTATTTCATGTGCAAGTGTGTTTATGTGAGGTGGTATGCGAGTGTTTACCTGCTGGTATGGGAAGGCTGATCTGAAAGCATGTCAACTCTGTGTGTGTGTGTGTGTGTGTGTGTGTGTTACTGTATGAGGCAGTGGAATCACTTTAGCCAAAATTAGCATAGAGGTAATTGGGCCATGAGAACTGAAAATGTGCAGTGATGATTTTTACTCTCCATGACATAAGAGACTCTGAGGAGCTGAATGAAATAAACTGTGTGTATGTGTGTGTGTGTGTGTGTAAGTCAAGCAGAGCTGCAGCTGGGTGCTCTGTTGTCTTGTGCTCATAATAATAACAAAGTGTGTGACAGATGTAAGTTTACATCACTGTGCATGCAATGTCATCACATCCCTCTCTTGTGACCTCCCCACATGTTTCTGCGGTAACACTGCTGGACATGTGCTGACCATATGCTTTGATTTAGTTGTGGTAGTTGTCCTGTGTGTCTCTTACTTTCTTTCTTACCCTCTCATACACAAATATAAACACAACAAAAAGAGACACAACACAGGAGCAAGACAGACAGAAATAGAAGGAGAGATTGCCTCAGCTCTTGTCTTCTTGATCAAAATGTAATAAAGATATTTTATATATCTTTATCCCTTCCCTGAGCCTCTCCACTACTACCTTCACACTGATGATGGAAATGTTAGTCTGGGATTTTTGTCTCAAAATGTACCCTTATACACAAACAATTTATCAAATCTAATGTGCTGTGTTAGTGCAATCAGTTAATCACAATAAATGAGGACATTCATTCTCACCAGAGGATGAGCCATTTTCACTTGGCCTGTTCATTTCAGTCTTTCGGTGGCACTGATTGGCTGGCTGCCCACATGAACTAATGGTCTCTTATATGTGGCCTCATGGTTCTAATTGTGAAAACTCTGCATCACATGACCCTGCAGTTCAGATGGTGGCCACAACATCAAAATTGCTCCAAAGACAAATGCTGTTCCTAATGGCTATAAATATATTATTTAGCGTTACCCTCAGGCCAAAATGCACAAATAATATCTCAAAATCTAATCAGCATATTGCCATGAAAGTTGCACAGAATAATCATTCTTTCAAGGGGAGGAACCTTTTTGAGCATTATGTTTTAGGCCCAATATTGGTAAGAATTGATGAACCATGTAGTGACTGTCATTCACTGTTGGGCCATGGCTGAGTGTCTGTGGTTTGGATGTATTAAGAGAGCCGGATGCGGCACCGCTACTTAGCCTTGCTGCCAATTTGTCCCAGTGGCAACTCTCGGTATAATGCAACAAAAAAATCCCCTGCTGCCCAAAAAGCATTTTCCCCCTAGACCACCATTATAAAAGAGACGTCTGTTAAACTGTTGACAGGACAAAGTGCGAACAAGGTCATTTATTACTCTGTATTATGATTTTTTAAACCTTGAAGGTTTTATATTTGTAAAACTTTCTCAGGGCCTAGACAATACATTTTTATGGGCATTACGTTATCCCAATGCAAAGTCTATGGGCTGAGTGGGACCAAGTGGGCGGGGCCAGGGAGGGAAACATGGAAGCAAACCCGGAAACGAGAAAACATTTTTGGCTAATGCGCTGGGCGAGCAATTTTAATTCAAGTGAGTGGGCACCTTTTTGAAGTCCGGTATCCACTTCTTGTTATACATCTGTGGACGTCCATCACCTGTAGTTTGTAGTTAGTAACATGGAGTTTCTCCAGCGGCACCATCAGGTCAAAATTTCAATTTCTGTCCAAAAACCTAGTCCAAGTGACATTTCCATCAACCTCAGCTGTACTTTGCATCCTCACAGAGCTGCTAGCATGGCTGTAGACTCTCAGTGTTGTTTGAATATGTGAGGTGGGTATGTTTTCTTTTTTTTTTCTATTTTACCATTTTCAGAATTTTACTTTTTCCTCTCCTTTCACATCAACAGTTCTATACTACCATGGTCTTCCCTTATCTTTCTCTGTCTCTCTCCCTTTCACTCTGTTATCAAACTTTCTTCCTCCTCTCCTCTCCTCGCAGGCTTGTAAGTGTCTGGGTGGAAATCAAAGTGCATTAAACATTAAATATGCTGTCAAGAGGCAGAAGTCTCTCCATGCTGATGATGATGGGGAAAGTAGGGCAGTGAGGGAAGGAGGGAAGAGGTATGGATGGAGAGGAGGAGGAGGAGGAGGAGGAGGAGGAGGAGGATGGACACAGATATGCAAAGATGGAGGGAAAGACAGATAGAGGCAGAGACATTGAAGAAGCCATGAGAGAGACACAAGAGTACATAAATCATCTCACATATTGGATTCTGAAAACATCTGAACTGATGCACTTGGTGTGAGGTGTGTGTGTGTGTGTGTGTGTGTGTGTGTGCGTGTGTCTGTCTCTGTGGTTAGGTGTGAGACAGACAGGATGTGCCTGGACAGAGTGTATCCTAACCTGCCTTGTGTGGTTGAAATCAGATCCCTGAACCACACACTGAACAGATTAAGGCTGTTGGCCAGTTGCACAGTATAAAGTTGGTAAATATGTCTCTATTTCTCTTTTTACTGTAGGAGTTTTTGTGTGTGTTTGCGAGTAAGAGAAAAAAACACATTTACTTCCAGACTACTGAGGCTCACACACTTTACTGTTAGCTCTCAGTCTCTCTTTATCCTTCTCTCTTCTAAATGTGTCCATAATTATTTCAGTTTCTGATGTGTGCTACAGAACTGATGCTAGTTATTCTACAAAAAATAGTGAGTAAAAATGACCAGCAAGAGAGAGAGAGAGAGAGAGACAGAGAGAGATTGACTCAGCTGAAAGGTTAAAGCAGGCCTCCCTCTCTTTCCTGTTACTATGCAGACTAGCGAGATAGAGCAGTCCCCCGCTGCCACAGGCCATACTCTCTCAAATTCAAATTCAAAGTCAAATTTGCTTTAATGGCAGACCAGGAAGAAAGCAGTGTTGCCAGAGCAGTACAATATATTTGCTACAGACCAATATTTTCACATTGAAATCCCTGTGAATGTGTGTGTGTTCAGTGCCTGGAGAGTTGGTGTATGCTGTGTGTGATTCTGCTCCTGAACCCAAACCCTACACTGAGTGTTAGCAGAGTTTTATATGCAAGTAATTAATTGTAGCCTAATTTACTCAACAAAATATGATATAATAACAACAAATAACAAGCCCAAGTATTAAAACTGATGCTATCTAAATCTTCTGTTATTCTGACTTGTGAGTATTCACACATTATTCCAAGTTCCAAGTTGGTTACCCCCATTGCTAGCCTTGTGGTCACACCAGATATAGGGGAAATTATGCCTAAATTTGTTTTTTTTTTTTATCATGTTACATATTTTTAGTGGCGGTTCATTAACAAGTGAAACAGTATATAGCTCCTTCACAATTAGCTGAATTGATTGTATTATTGTCAGTATTGATATTATTTGGATGATTGCAGCCATTTTGCCACAGATTTGTTCCGTAGTTCTTTTTGCCAGTTAAGTGGTAGATACAGTATCTTAGCTGTCAGAAATTTGAATCTACAGTAAGAGGCAGATATGAACTTTTTTTCCCGCTGCTTATAATTATGGTCTGTGCAATATGACGTGAACGTGGCATTAGCTCAGCTTAGAACAAACAATGGAGGCAGGGAAACATGCTAGCAGCTCTGTAAGGCTGTACTTTGGCACAGTGGTAATTTGAGCTAAATGCTAACATGCTAACATGCTTTCAATGACAATGCTAACATGCTGATCTTAAGCAGGTATAACATTTACCATGTTCACCATCTTAGCATGCTAACATTTGCTAATTAGCATTAAACACTGCTGAGGCTCATGGAAAGGTCAGCTTTGCTCATATTGGACAAACAGAAATGTTTACGTGATGCTGGCACTACATGAAAAGTCAGCAGATCAAAATTTGCACAAATGATCCTCTGAGGGACATGAATGTCTGTACAGAATTTCACGGCAATCCATGCAATAGCTGTCGAGATATTTCAATAAAAAACAAAAATGTCCAACTCGTGGTGGTGCTAGAGGAAAAGTCAGGGGATCACCACTGTGTCTTGTGTACTTACAGTAATACATCTAGAAATACCAAACAAGTATCTGTGGTTTAATGAGCAGCAGCTGGGTCCAGTGACTGCAGTCTCTCGGAAGTCTTGTCCTCATGAAGTTGCTATCTAACATCTGTATAATCTGTATATTTGCTGTTTGGGCCAAATATACATGGAGAGTAAAAACACCTGCATAGCATTTGCGTGAGTAACACAAGGCCAAAATATGCTTCATGTTCAGTCTGAATACATCTTAGCGGCATTTTGGAACTTTAACTGTGCCGCTTGAATGATACCCTGACCAGGAGAGAAGACTGAAAGTTTGGACCACTGCCTGGTGGACTCGCACAAAACAAATTTGCTGTTGGTTTTATTGCCACCTTTAGGAGCAGTTACACGTTTACTTCTTGACTAACAACTTGTGTACAGAGGGGTATTATCATAGCTCTTTGCTGCTGCTGTTGGCTGATTATTCTCTGTAGGTTTATGCAAGCTGTGAGCAACCCCCTCTCACATTACACATAATTTGATTCATTGTTAATGTAAAACATATTAATTGGTGGAGTTTTGAAGATGTGACATTTTTGCTACAGTTCGAGTCTTCCTCTCAAGCTGTGGAAAAGTGCAGCCTCTGTCATCTAACCATGCCTCCAAGCCTAACCTTAATTTATAAACTACTTTTTTTAGTTGCTAGTATACAGCTGGGAAGGAGGGCACTTCAGGGCACATAAGATTGACACTTTTTAGCTACTAATTCAACAATAGGTTGTGTAGTGTTGTGTAGTGTCTTATTATGGTGTGGTTGATAAAAAAATATCCATTATTGTACTACAATAACATAATCCAGATAATAATTTTTAACATTCTTACAAGACTGCACTGTTGTTTATTTCACTCATGTTTGCTACAATTTGTTATACCTACTCATGTTTTCGATGCGTGTTGACCATCATTACTGCATGTACAGTATGCTTTTGGCTGCTTTCTCTTCAGCCATTGTATTTATTCAAATGATACATGGTCCACCATATTTATCCATATATATATATATATATATATATATATGGATATATATATATATATATATACTAGATTATCAGTTTGTATGAAAATGGTTGTCTAGTTTGTTTTTCTCTGTGATATATGCTTGAATATATTGAAGTACACCAGCGTATGTGCGTGCCAGTGGTCAGATGGCTGTCTGCTGTTGTCTTTTCAGTGTCGTCAACTTTAAAAGTGCAACTTTTAACAGAAGGCGATGGTCAGTTGTCTATGCCGCTTTTTCTTTGAATCCTCACGGTGTGTCAGAGACCTAAGTCTTAGTAAACACTCTGTATTCTCAAACTTATTTGGATGGTTAACATCTCAAACTAACTCCAATTTTACCCTTCGTCCCAGTTGGACGAGTGATAATTAATGACAATCAATCAACAATGAAAACTATCATCAGCTGCAGCCCTAAGGAAAGTTATACAGGCACAATCCAGATATCAATATGTGATATGGGAACCCACTGCATGTTTGGTGTTAAGTCCAAAAGTCCAAAAAAAGATGATGATTTCCCTTTAAAGTAGCAGTAAAACTCTGAATTGGTAGAACCATATTTCTCTGCATAATTTACACTGCAATACAGTTTGGGACTTATATCAGCATTTGTGTCATTCAAGACAGACACAGTGGAATGAGCATGAAAGATTTTAAAGTAAATCATGAAACAAACATGTCAGTGGATAGCTACTATTGCTACCATTGCTAGTGCTAACAGATGACTAGGCCTACTAGAACAGACTGTTTGAACACGGTTTGATAAATGTCCAACACGACACATTGTTTCCCCTGAATGTGACAGACACAAACTGTCTCAACACCATCTGAACACTGCCTACTGCCATGTTCAGGATCAATCCAAGTTAGCTCCATATTGACTGCCTTGAATCTTGATACACTCTACAATGAAGTGAGGAAACTCTGTTGTCACTGACATTCAATCTCAGTCTGTGTGTACACACAGAGATATTCAGCTCCTCTGGGTTATTGCTGCCATTTGAGAGCAAGAGATAAGATAATAGCCCTTTTGAAAGCTGAATAAAAATAGCAAAACTTTGGTGGGCATCCAAGTATGAGCATTGGTCTACAGAGGAGGACTCAAGCTCTCCCTGCAAGTTGAAGTGCCACAAAGACAGCCAAAAAGTATTTTCTCAGTTTTCTCAGTCAGTTTGCATGAATGAGATTTTTTAATGACCAAAATAGAGATGGAGAATGAATAAAGATCCCAGATGTTGACTTGCCAGATTGTTTTGCAATACACAACACATCCAAACAATGGTAGCATGTCTATAAAGGCACCTATAGACTGTGTTCATAGGATGTCACACTGTGCGAGATGGGTCTAATAAAGTCTTGGTCACAATCTCTGTCAGACTATATGATCGGTTTTGAGAAATGTCAGATTGTGTGATTGATATTTGGTGAATCGCACTGTTATGATCTAAATAGAAAAAGACTTCTTGCACTTCTATGCATCACATAACTCAAAAAGAGGTAGAGGAAGAGATTTTGAAGCCAGCTGCTGCAACGGAGAAGAGGGCAACATAAAATTCCTATTTTTAAAAGGGAGTTCGTCGTAAATCTTTAGCTGTAGCATTACGCTAGCTCGCCAGTGTATTCTGCATCATTGTGCAAATTTGGTTGTAACTTTCTGGCACTGCCCGAGTTTTGATGGAGGCTTTGGGTCAACAGATCTTTAAATTGGCCAATGGTGGATGAAGAGCACCTTTTTAACTGAAAACCAAAGATTTTACCACGGTTCTCTCAGGAGTGTCAACTTTTGTCTGGGACAGCCCAAAATCACAGTGTAAAGGGTGATTTTTAACCTCTCAGATTGTTTGATTTGAATAATATTTAGAGGCCTGAAAGAGTAAAACTACAGCATTTCACAAGAGAGAAGCAAAGATTATAGAAAATTTAGAAAAATAAATATAATTTTATGTGTCAGAATTGATTTTTTTCTAATTTCCTATCTGGACAACCCACTAGATTTATTTCAGGAGCCCTTGTAGAGGTCCTGACTCCCAGGTTGGGAAACCAAAGCGCTCACTCCAAATGAGTCTTAATTGACTGCATGAGCTCACTGTGGCATTCTTGGATTTGAGATTCACAAACGTCTTGGAAAAGCATGTGCTAAGTGATACTTATCTTGTGTGTCTTCACTGGCAGCAGGGATATAGAAGCACAATCCACTCAACAAATCAATATTACAGACGGTTTTCTGAGCACAACAGGTGAAACAGACAGACAGGTTTCTGGGTTTTGTGTTGCTGGCAGGTTTAAGGAGTTCAGAATAGTGAGAAGCGAGTGTGTGGAGAGACTTTTGGAGTGTTGTTGGACTGTACAAGGACTTCAGCTTAGAAACATAAATGTCTGTCCCTTTCTGCTGGACAAAATGCAAACAATCTTTCTCACACTATTTAATTCCAGGAGACCGTTGCGTATATTCTTCGACATCAGAGCCTCATTCATCCAGATCCACAGCAAGCAAGAGTACACAGAAATCTTTAAGACTGTTTAATGTAATAAAGACATCCTCACTGACACATATGCTCCGATGTGTGTGTGTATGTGTGTGGTTGGTGGTTGGGGGGTAAATCTAAAGAGGGAGTTCATGAGCCTACAGTAGCTTTAGGCCCCAAAATGCTCTTTGATTGTCCCAGATTATGATAACCCACATCAGTGATAAATCCCACTGCACAGAATTGGACTAAAATCACTGAACGGATCGTCTGAAATCAAAAGTCCTATACTGAAGGGACTGCAGAGGACATAAATAATACTGTACGGAACGCGCTGTTACATTGAATCGCAGAGTCTCTCATTGATGCCAATCAGGCTTATTTTTTATGTGATCCGTCCACAGCAACTATAGCGACACCTGAATATTTAGTCATGATCAGTTCATATTTGCCCTGCAACATGGACATCTGGATTCATTATTGATGCTGTGTTGATGCCGCTGCATGTGGAAAGGGTGGGTTTGGCGCACGGGGAGTCGCCTGTGAAAACCCCCGACACACACACACACACACACACACGCACACATCTCAAAACCCTTTTAACAAGATACTCGAGCCTGAACTTCATATATTCATGTCCTGAATGAACGAGGCGACCCTTTGTGGCCCCGAAAACACCGCCTGAAACATGCTTCAGGTGTGCGCTACCCGCAGTAACGAGACTGCGATGCTGAGCCAATGCAGCGGCAACACACGCCCCTCCGTTCCGCTCCGCGCTGCCTGCCTGTGAGCACACACACACCGACTACCCCCCCTCCCTCCCCTCGTCGACGGACACACACATCCGAGTCTGGACCGCCAAATGAATGAGCAGTCAACACATCCTGCGCTGTGAAAATGCATCTCGATGTTGCTGGATGGTCAAATGTGCAAATGCAACCGTGTGGCACATTTCAATGGGGGGAGATGAGAGCGCGGCCGCGGGCGTGCGTGCAGCTGGGTAAAAATAATTTAGAGGTGGGCGCCCTTCGAAGCATGAAGGCACACATGGAAGATATGAATGAATAAAATCACACATTGCTCAGATGTAAATCATAAGGGGATTTCTTTTTTGAGAGGGTGTAGACTATATACACTTGTGGTGGTCTACTTACGCACTGCCTCCTTTTTAGGGTCTAGGGCACTGGCAGTCTGCTGTATCTGGCCTATTTTGTTCTGGAGGACCCAGACCCGCTGGTTGGTGCTAATTATGTCGTTTTCCAGCTCCTGAAATAAGGAGCAGGCGTGCCGGGCCAGGTCGGACAGCTGTCGCAAGGTCCGGGACAGAACCACGTTACTGATGGCACACAGGTCCTCGAAAAGCAGACCTTCATCGTTGGGGATCTGGTGCCTGCACAGAAGCTGCGGCTCCACAATCCTTTTGGCGAATGGCATCTTGCACGCCAGAAATAATAGGAGTTGCAAGCCAAGTGTAAATTCCCACTGCCTAGAAGAAAAAGGGAAAAGGGGGAAACAGACAACATCCAAATATATAAATCCACGAGAAACCCGATGAGGTTCAGGCCGACCGCGCGTTATCCCCGGGCGTCAATCCAAAGTTCCCAGATTCTCCTTGAGATCCTCCATCCTGCTGCTGGTTTCTGGGGATCACTCACACTCCCGCTCACACACGCACACACATGCACACACATGCAGGACACAGCTAAGCTCAGGTCAGTGGTGTGAGGATGCGTGTTGAGTCTGCGATCATGGGTTGCCTCCGTGCAGCGTCAAGCCAGCCGGAACGAAAAGGAAACACCGTTTAAAGATTTCAAAATAAGAACCCGAGGTCAAGTACAATTATGAACACTGATGGAGGAGAGGTCTGCAAAATTGATAAAAAATACACAAGACGTTGGCGTTGACAAAACATCATTACCAAACACATATAGGATATCT
The DNA here is from genome assembly GCA_008360985.2 of Macquaria ambigua. Classification (NCBI taxonomy): domain Eukaryota; kingdom Metazoa; phylum Chordata; class Actinopteri; order Centrarchiformes; family Percichthyidae; genus Macquaria; species Macquaria ambigua. The sequence continues at coordinate 23,989 of VMKM01002055.1, forward strand.
TGAACATTATTTTTTAAATACACAAATACGCATTCTGCACACCGTAAGCTTTTATTTTTTAGGTCTGTCCTTGCGTTTCCGGTCTTATTTTGGTTATTTTTTGGGGAATTGATGCATCCTGGCTCTGTGGCCTGAACAGAGTGCAGGCTGAGAGGATGAGAGAGAAGACTGAGGTAAAACCCGGAGAGGTGGATGTGTGTGGAGCCATGAAAATCAACCTACTTAAGTGTCTCATCGTGTCAGGACATCCTGCCAGAGGAGCATTTTATATCAAGATAAGAATTATTTTAGACTTTGCTATTTGACCCTGATGGTGTTCATCTTAATTCATTTTCAATATCAAAATCTGTGGGACCCTAAACAAGATATCTATTCTTTATGCATTACTTTCCCACTCTTATGATTCATCTGAAATTAGAAGACTTGCTTTGTGTAATGACACAGAAGAATAAATAATAAAGACAGATTGGAAACACTTTTCATTGCAGTCTAAAACTATTAACCCTAGGTCCCCCTTTTTCTTTTTTTTTTTTACAGTATAACGATATAGGTTGACAATGACACTCAATATTTTACCCTCTGTAAGTATAATTTCTATCCAAATATCCCAGACTGGTGCATTAAATGTTATCACTGTTCTGTCCTGTTATCAAAGATATTATAAAGACATGTGTTACTCTCATGATTACTATGATCTTACTTTGTGTTATGTTTACTTGGTTGTATTTCTTACTGTATTGAGAAAAATATGGTCTATTTTTTGTTATCTGCATGCCAAATGTACAATTGCCATGTTTTTTTTTGTGTGTGTGTGTTTTTAAAATAGACTTAAACCATCTCTCAGCCAGTGGTTAAAAGGACTGTCAAGCTCCCTTTCAGAAGACTTTGATGATGGACTTGTGGAGGTACAAAACAATGACTTAAGTTATAAGCCATATGGATAATTTGTGCACCACTGATCATTTTGTTATGTATTTTTGCATTTTATCTTTTTGAAATGTATTTGTTTTGTTGCCTTTAGCTGCCTGACATAGAAACAAATGATGAAATAAGCCTGCACTCTGACAAATGGTCACCATGCTCATAGATATACCATCAGGCTGACGACAGGTTCTGTTAAACATCCAACCATGATAAACATCTTAAAACAGTTAACAATGTGTAAAGAAGAAGCACGCAATCAAAGCTCAATCAAAAACAGATCAGTCCCAAAGAGTTTCCTTCACAAATGTAAATGCAGTGCAACATATTTCAGTATAAACCAGTAGAATATAATGCAATGCACACTTCACTGTACAGCATGTATCCTGCTGGCTCGAAACTGCCAAATTGTAAACTTCTCAGAAAAGTTCACCTACAGCAGGATCCTATACTGTAGCTGAACGATGTCCAGTGAACAGATTTTTTTTTTTTTGCTGAATGTGAGTTTCCAGGGTGCTAAGCCTGGCTGTTGTGTGTTTCATTCACAGTGATTAGCCTATAGCCTCTAGGCTCAGTCTGTATATAGACATGTCCGCAATAAACTTGCTGCTGCAGCAAATTTGAGGCAGCACAGATTGACAGTAACCTATCAACGGGCCTCACTCTGAGCTGCCAAGAAGACAAGCCTGCTACAGATGAATTGTGAAACGTTCCATATTTACATCCCAGCAAACAGTAAACCACACGGTGATAATTTATAATGAGCCTTGGAAAACTGATGCTAATAGGGATTAACAATACTGTTAATTGTTTGGACAGACAGTGTGAAATTCTTCATGCCTTTACATTTTATTTCATTTCTACAATTTATGCATATTATGTTTACTCCACTAAATTAATTTGACAGATATGATTATTAGTTGCACTGCAAACTAAAGGCCCTGCACACCCACACAGGTGTTTTCAATCACTCTGGCTGATCAGACCTCCAGTCAGGTGTAAGTTGGTGGAGCTATGCTGGGGATTACGTGACGACACCAAACTGTATGTACTGATAAGAATGATAACCAGACACTGTAGGTTGTCCCACCCTAACAGGCCTTTTTCACAAAGACATTTTGACATGTCAAAGTAGAAAAGGCACAGGTGTAATTAATAGAATTAATGATGGCTGAATTCCATTTATCTGCCTCAGTTTCAGGGTCCTGGTATTGTGCATGCTGGCTCACTGTCACACTGTCACGGCTTACTGGGACACTTGAATAGAACAGAGCCATCGTTAATGTTATCAGTAACACCTGTGATTTGACAAGTCAGACGGTCTGCTGTGAAACAGGCCTATAGGTACAACCCAACCATCAGCAGGGGGAGAGAGAAGTGCAGTCCTGAGAAGAGGTCATATGATATATGTATATGTTTTTAAATTGAATTGTGTGGTAAACAGATTTAAGATGTTTAAGTAATTCCACTTTTCTATATTGGATTGTATACGTATGGCTTTTTACTGATTTTTAAAAAATAATGGAACTAAAATTGATGAATCAACAGAGTTTATATTTACGTCAGTGGTGGAAGAAGTAATCATATCTTTTACTTAAGTAAAAGTATACAAATTTGTATTAATTTTTTGGACTTTTCTTTAATCTTTGCTTTTTTGTAAATATTGGCGAATGTAGAATGCCTCTTTGAGCCTCAAACATTTATACGAAACCATGTGAGAAGTTTAGAGGGAAAATGTCTCTTTGGTGGATCTGCTAACAACTCATAGACATCTGAAACCTGACAAGTAAGTTTGGAAGATACTCAGTTAATTAGACTAATTCAGACAGCTGAAGCCTCACGTTGGCCATGGCTGAACTTTAAAAAAAACATTTTTACACAAAACAAGGAGTGTGGATTTTGTCACTTACATTGGAATCACATTAAAAAGGGATCGCTTCACGGCTAGTAACTCACAGGAGGAACAATTACAGCAACCAATAAAGCTTTTAATGTACATACGGGCTTGTAAGTATTGTTTAACAGTAAGACAGACTTGAAAAAATGTGAACCTGTCCTTTAATGATCATGATAATACCAACTATCTCCACAGGAGGGCACTGTTGCATCAAGTTAATGTTCCCAGGGATGTTAAACAGGTGCACTGCCTTTGAGTGTATTTGCTGTGCTGATAGAAACATGACCAATTAGCATAGCGGCACTCGAAAAGCACAAATAAAATAAATAGATAAAATCCCAAAACAAGCTTTCATCCGCACACTAACGAGTGTCAACATAAGAAATAAAACGGTGAACTGAGTTATAGATTTCATGGACTGATTTCATGTTGCTGATGTGGATAAAATATCAATGCTGATTCATTTTTATGTTTTTATTTTACTGATGTTTTAGTTGATTATTGATTGACTTGTAGCAGAGAAAGAGAGACAGAGTATTAAATAATCTTTTGGCGTTGGTAATAATCTGAATAATAAACCTTGCCCTCTCGGCTGATTTCTTATCAGTATTTAGGGCCCAACAGTGCGTGACTTGCATTTTATCTGCTGCTGGAGAATCCACCGCCACCAGATAAGAAGGTTGGAAGCTCGTCTAATGCTATTGTTTCCTGTTTCTTTGACATTTTTCTCCTCAAAGGGTCATGTGTGTTTAAGAAATGACACTTGGGCCACATGTGCACATGAGCAAGAACTTTTCACATTTACGGTGCTCAGATTCTGTTTTAGTTCTTCTATTAACAACAGTGTTAATGATAACTTTATTTATATTGAACCTTTCAAAAACAAGGAATAAAAAGTAAGTAAATCCCAAAACAAAAGATAAAAACCAGATTAAATAATTAAAAACAATTACCACAAATTCCCTCAGTTAATAAAAAGCCATAAGATAAAATTTAAAAGAAGATGTTGTCTTATATTCTAAAGAAACAGTCAACGGAAACAATTTCCTCCACGGTTTGCTCATCATTTAATGTTTTTTGGTGTTTTTTTTATGTACTGTAAGGTGTATTTATTGTCATTTGTACATTTGTCATCCTGCTTTCTTGCTCATAACAGCAGGCTTTTCATTTTATGCCAAAAGATTTTGACTTATGTGTTACCATGCTGACAGGCCAAAAGAGAGAGAGACCTTATCAAAAGAACTTAATCACTCCCTACACACAAATATAACTAACTGTACACCTTTCAAAAGAGATTATGTGTCTATTTTGCGACTGATAATGTATCATAATGTATGACACAGACTCCCCCCTATGTGAAGACAGCCCGGTGACGTTCCCTGTTCCTCTGAAACATCCTATCTGTAAATGAAAACTCAGATACACCCTCAGTTATGGCTGTGCTGTCCAAAGGCCAAGGCAGCAGCGAAGATTATTGGAACTGTATAACAGAGTACCGTGTCCGTCCTTCTCAGAGTTAGTTTGTGTGTGTGGATGGAGCTGAAGCAGCCAGGATGTCTGCTAGGGTTCTTGTAGCGTTGCTGTCACTGTCCTGCGCTGTTTCTGCTCAGTCAGATGTGGAGAACAAGGCGAGGGAGTTTCTGCAGAGGTTCGACGAGGAGGCCACTGCACATATGTACCAGTACTCGCTGGCATCATGGGCCTACAACACCAACATCACAAAGGAGAATTCAGACAAACTGGTATGCATTCGGAGACCTTTAAAATACATGTAGCTACTGTTTTGCTCACATCAGTTAAATGAAACAAAAACAAATGTGGTGTAAGTTACTGATTTACAAGTTCTGTTTTCGTTCTACCCAGTCAGAACAGGGGCAAATTTGGGGCAATTTCTACACCCAGAAGTCAGAAGAGTCCCTGAAATTCCCCATCGGCCAGATCAAGGATCCAGAAATCAAATTACAACTCATCTCCCTACAAGACAAAGGCTCTGGTGCCCTGTCCCAGGATAAAGCTGCACATGTAAGACAATTACTACATGTTAAATTTAATTCTGTTATACACATGCGTTTGGATATGTCTTAAAATACGTTCTTTTCATGTTTCTTCTGCACTACTTCCTCGGTGCTTTGCAGCTAAAGTAGTTTTGAGTTCATTGTGTCACTAGTGTTCATTAGCAATTCACATTAACCTTAACACTGTATCCTTGTGTTTTCTTTTAAATGTACTTGTAGCTGAGTAAGGTCATGAGTGAGATGAGTACAATCTACAGCACAGCGACAGTGTGTCTCATGGACGACCCCCTTAACTGCCAGACTTTGGAGCCAGGTACTCGCTCTGTTAATAAGGATCGGTTATGGCGATGTGGCTGCCTGCTACTGTCAGCCAAAGTTACATAAAGCAGTTTATAATTAACATAGTCACTTAAAGTTTTTGAACACAAGTGTTACCCAGATACTGTAATCCATTGTGGGAATTATGTTGTTTTATAATGTTTAGTTCTTTAATTTCAAACTCTGAAAAAAAAACAGGTTTAAATACCTACATGTTTCCAGTGGTGGAAAGTACGTTTACTCAGGTACAATTTTGAGGTGTTTCCATTTTATGCTACTTTATACTTCTACTCGACCACACTTCACTCCAACACAATACTGTACTTTTTACTCTACTACATTTATGTGGCAGCTATAGTTACAAGTTACTTATCAGATTAAGATTTTACATTAAAAGACTATGTGGTGAGTTTATAAAATGCAATGATTAAATATTAAACCAGTGGTTCCCAGTCTTTTTGGCTTGTGAGCCCTTACAAAAAAACCAGTGTCTGGTTATGTTGGGCCTCTTGTCACAGTGTCTACTAACAACTGTGTAACTGCTAACAACTCATAGACATGAGTTGTTAGCAGTTACACAGTTGTTATAAAGATACATTTCCCTTTTAAACTTAATTTAAATAAATGTTCAAGGCCAAATTAGGTAAAATTATTAAATATTTTACAAAAAAACAATACAGAAAAAATACAGAAAACTCCAAAATAAATTAAAACATATTTGTGTAGCAGAACTTAGTACTTAGCTTCACCTCAACCAGCTGCAGAACTACTACTAATACTTTTTGATACTTTGACTTTGATACTTAATACTTTTCTAGGACTAAAATATTATATAGGTACTTTTACACACCTCTAGTGGTGGAAGAAGTACTGACACCTCTTACTTAAGTACAAAAAGCAATACCACAATGTAAAAATACTCCATTACAAGTAAAAGTTCTGCATTCAAAGTCTTAAAGTACAGAAGTATTGGTAGCAAAATGTACTTAAAGTATCAAAAGTAAAAGTACTAATTATGCAAAGTGGCTCCGTTCAGAGTGTTATATTTATCACATCTATATTATTGAAATATTATCATTAATGTGTATATGTAAGCAGCATTTTAATGTTGTCAAGGTGGAGCTAATTTTAGTTAGTTAGTTTAATCTATAACAATGCATATTTTATAAACTGATCATGTTTTCCATAGAAAATCTTGAACTGAAAAGTCACTAGTAACTATAGCTGCATGTGTGATCAATTTAGTGGAATAAAAAGTACAGTATTTCCTTAATATTTAAAATTTATAAGTACAGTAGTTGAGTAAATGTACGTAGTTACATTCTCCAACTGCTATCATACTTGTTTTAGTGCAAACTTTCTCCTTGCAGGTTTTTTTTTGCAGATTTGATGAAAAGACAAACATTTATCTGAGATGTGATGTGCTCTGTCTACAGGCCTGGACCTCATAATGGCCAACAGCCAAAACTACTCGGAGCGTCTGCATGTGTGGGAGGGCTGGAGGAGAGAGGTGGGGAAGAGGATGAGGCATCTGTATGAAGACTACGTGGATCTGAAGAATGAGGCTTCCAAACTAAACGGTGATACGTCTCGAAGAAAATGTGCTTGTGTTGTTATTGTGCTCTAGATTGTGGACGGGTGAAGACAATTCTTGATAGGATCACAGGACGGGCACACAGAGCTGATAGTGTTCGGCGATCGCACGTGACAGATCCTCCCAAGATCAAACAGCTGACTGTGGCCTACAGTAGCATGGGGTTCACAGATGTCAGAACCTCTAACTCATGTAGAGGTGTAGTTTTTGTAAAGTGAAATTTGTCTGTCTCACACTTTCTTTTTCTTTTGATCTGTTCCTCTCCGACACACACACTTACAGGTTTTGAAGACTATGGAGCTTACTGGAGATATAACTATGAGACCATTGAGGACGACATTCAGTACAAGTACACCAGAGATCAGCTGATGGGAGACGTCCGTTCTATATACAAACAGGTACGTCTAATGTCCTTCCATGTCAGTGGATTGAATGTCTCGTGTTTCAGAGCATCTACATTAGCGAGAGTGTGCAGTTAGTTATTGATTGTGTGAAGTAATTAACAGTGATTTATTGTTTTTGTTTTTTTCACAGATCCTGCCCTTATACAAGGAGCTGCATGCCTATGTGAGAGCCAGGCTTATGGAGGTCTACAAAGAAGGCATTGATTCACAAGGACCTCTGCCAGCCCACCTGCTGGGTACGTTGAGGAATGCTGATATCACTGTTCCATATATTGTATTTATTTTTTGCTAATAGTTTCTTTTGAATGGGGCAGAAATTCATCATAGTCGAGAAGCAAACATCACTTAGTCAGCGGCATCATCAGCTTCATTATCATTAAAGATTCAAGATTCAAAGCTTTATTGTCACATACAGAGAAACAGTTGCACTGTACAATGAAACACTGTCCTCTCTGATTATCATCCACAGACTACACATAGCTTAAAAGTCTAAAAGAGGAAGTTAGAAAAGGAGAACAACAACCAAACTGGGGAATGAAAATCCCTTTGCTAAATATAAAAATAGATAGTATCATTTATTTATTGGGAGTTGTTGTTAGTAATTATATTACATTTTTTCTTTCTCTCTTTTTTCTTTCTGTATATTGAATTCTCTATACCATTATTACATAGATAGAGTTTTATTGTTGGATATATATATATTCAATAATGAGAGAAAAACTCAACAGGAAATTACTGCAGTTAAGAAAGATATACAGTATGTTAATGCAACAATAAAAGATAAGATAAGAACATAAGAAGCCTTTATTGATCCCCAGCAGGGAAATTCAGTTGTTGCAGCAGCACACGGACAGAAATAAGTACAGATAAACAGAGAAAGTAAAAGATAAATAATAAGAGGTATATAAAACTAAAAGAAGAATAGAAGTAAAAACAGAAACTGTACAAGAGCAATCAAAGACAAAATTACAAGGCAAAAGTGACAGTGGTGTGATTAGTGAAAGTAATTCGGTGTAATAAAGAATACAGTTTCAGAGCAGTGAGATTTGAATGCTCAGAGTGAAAGCGTGGGAAATGAGCTTTACGTGTATTTTAAAGCTTTAAATTGCTTATGTTTATAATTCTGACCATCAGGAAAATGTTATTTAGTGATTTGTTTGGTTGTTGAAAGGTAACAGTACAGGTACACGTTCGGAAAAAGAAATGCAACAGACGTGATATAACATATACACGCTGTTTAGCTGAAACTAATCCTTCCTTAAGCCTCCATCCTTTGTTAGACTTTTAAATTAATAGATGACAGGCCCCACAAATCACCTTTGAAAGGTTTACAACTACATACATCTGACTAAAGTCTACTGTAGGAGCAACATCTCAGTGTCTACTTAGAGTACTTTGTGTGAAAAATAATGACGTTTTGTGTTGAATGTTCAGGTGACATGTGGGGAAGATTCTGGACCAACCTGTACACTCTGTCAATCCCCTACCCTGACAAACCAGATATTGATGTCAGCAAAACTATGGTGGAGAAGGTACAGTACAACTTAGTTGATTCTGTAATTCTGTTTGTATAAGTTTTGCAATATAGTGCATGCAGACATTAAAATCCTCTACTGGAACTGAAACCATCCACTAAACGTCAACTTGAATTGTAGGGCTGGCATGAGGATCAGCTTTTCAAAGAAGCAGAGAAGTTCTTCATGTCTGTGGGCCTCTACAAGATGTTCCCAAACTTCTGGAATAACTCCATGCTGGTGAAGCCAGAGGACGGACGCAAGGTGGTCTGTCACCCCACAGCCTGGGACATGGGAAACAGAGAGGACTTTAGGTAGGATAAATCCACAGAAATGCACATATTCACACAGGCATCAAACAAGTATTAAAAAAAAAGAGCATATAAAAAACGTATATGGGCAGCTTCTCCCCAACAACCTTTGAGCTTACATTTGGGACAGCTGACTTAAACACAAGCAGCTCTTTTTAAATTTCCACGTGAGATGATTTATGAGGGGGTTTTTTTGTGCTGTGTTGAGAAGAGTAATCAGTACATGAGAGCCATAAATATGTACTTGCTGGAACAATGATGATTAGTCTTTGAGTCATTCTTTCCTGCTGATAAAACTAACCAAAGTCTTTATGTTGTCAAATATTAATCCACATAGTTGCATCAGCACTGACTGTTTTGGAGGTTTGAGTGTCTATAGCAATAAAGTTTGTCCAAATGAAAAATATAACTCTAAGTTATAAGTCAGGTTTTATGGCTCCTCGAGTGTCAGTTTGGGTTAAAATGACCATATACTTAATGTATTTTATTAAACGTGGGCTTCAGTGTTTGTTACATCTGACTCATCAGAAACATGCTATTGCGCTGACTGTTTTATTAGTATAGTATATCTGATATGGCATCGTGCCACGTCTGGGTCACACAATATAACTGCTGACAACAACACTTCTGCTGTGATGTCTTCAGAATCAAAATGTGCACCAAGGTCAACATGGACGACTTCCTCACAGCGCACCATGAGATGGGTCACAACCAGTATCAGATGGCTTACCGTAACCTGTCCTACCTCCTGAGGGACGGAGCCAACGAGGGTTTCCACGAGGCTGTCGGAGAGATCATGTCCCTCTCTGCTGCAACGCCCAAACACCTGCAGAGCCTGGAACTCCTGCCTAACTTCATTTACGATAATGGTACTGTCGATGTAGACAACACTGACAATTATCAAACCAAAGAAACATTAAAGCTGCTATAATCAATAGTTTTATAATAACTATGGATGAAATGACTATGGCCCCATTTACACTTGTCATTTCAAGTGTCTCGTATCCGGGTAAAATCCAGATGAGACATACGGGAGAAGTAAAGATTAGTGTTCTTCTTGGAGAGACGGATGCATTTACACCTTTTCAACATCTGGAAAGACTAAGCTATCAGATTTCAATCCGTCTTGAATGCTTCTTCGATACATTTACTCTTTGCTTTTTTGTGATCGCATAGCCATCCGCTGAAGTGTAAATGGCGTCTGTGTGGTTGCTCGTAGTGACGAACCCACAGAAAATAATCACCTGACTCTGCGCTTCCCTTCAACTGTCTGGAGCTTTTTAGCATCTTTTAGCTCACTGTTTTGGTTTTCTGGCCCCCAACTTTCAGCGTCGTTTCCAGCCGCACACAGCTCAACGAAACCGCTCTAAAAACCCACTGTACAAGACCTGCCCATCACCAAACAGCAGACAGACACCGTTAGCAACTAGCTGGTTAACATAGTGGAGCATTTAGCAGCTAAAGAGACAGATATCTCCCTCAGGAGTTAGTGGAGACCAAAACAGAGCTAAAAGGAGAGTGAATATTGGACTTACATTCATCAGATTGCCTGAGACTCAACTTCAAATGTAGGCTAAAGTTGCTCCATGTCTGCTGGATGTGTAAATAAGCAACTGTTAGCTAGCGACTAAATTCGCCATGTCAACTTAGATAACATTTTTGTGCTAAGCTTGTTTCTGCTGTCCCCAAGTGGCCAGAACATCAGTTATTGTTTAACCCAGCCTTGTTTCATAACCCCATGACAAAGCTTTGTTGATGAAGAGAAGGTGTTTGATGAATTTTCTTTTAATCCATAAAGTACAATGCAATTATTTACCAGGCCTAAGCCCATGTAAATCAACAAACTGGAGCTATAATATGAAGTTTTCACATGACAGTAGCAAATATATATATATAAAGATTTGAACAAACCAGAGTAGGTATGAGTAATGTGTCTCTGGGTTACTGCCCTCAAATGGCATGTAGGATAAAAATAGCTTCAGCACCTTTGGGGCCACCTGGATAGATCATGTCAGACCTGTATTAACCTGTTTACTTCACTGAAACCAGATAATCAAGCATAGCATGACCGTGAGCCCTCTGCTAACTGTTATACAAACTGTAATTTCCTTACAGTGTCTGACATAAGTGTCATAAATAGCAAATTGCAAATGCAGAGTGATAAACACTTTACTTCTAAAATTAGGTTTCGACCAGAAACAGACAGGCTTCCTGACTTTTTCACTTTCTATTTTGTGTTTTTTGCCCTGCAGAAACGGAGATCAACTTCCTGCTGAAACAGGCGCTCACCATCGTGGCCACACTGCCGTTCACCTACATGCTGGAGGAATGGAGGTGGCAGGTGTTTGCAGGGAACATCACCAAGGATGAATGGATGAAGCACTGGTGGGAGATGAAGTAAGCAGGGGCCTGTATGAAGCATCTGTAAATAATCCACCTAATTTATGCAGTTTGTGAAAAGACACCACATGACATCAAGAGTGGACATGCTGCAGACAAGTATTGTGGCTTTTCATGTTGTGTAACCTCAGCGGCTGCTTCACTGCAGGCAGGTTTGTGGTTACAGCTTCAGCTTGCATCAGTGCTGACTCTCTGTTGTCATAACAGGAGGGAGCTGGTAGGGGTGGTGGAGCCAGTGCCAAGAGATGAGACCTACTGTGACCCGCCTGCTCTGTTCCATGTATCTGGAGACTATTCTTTCATCAGGTAACACTCCCGCTGTGAAGCTGCACTTCAAAGAAGCATAACATCTTAACTCCAGCCACTTTGAGCCTGGATTTTCTCAAAATCAGCTTTGCCAAGAGGATTACTGTATGTTTTCAGTTCTGTCTTTGATTTGTTTGGCAAGATATATTAAAAAACGTGTTTTCATATTTCAGTGAAATTTGGTGGAAAGTTACAGTACAAGACACATTAGTTTTTGGTGCAGAACCATTTCTTTACATTTCACAATTAAGCATTTAAAAAAAAATGCTATTGTCTGATGAACTACTGCTCTCAGTTACTATGTGTATATCGATGCAGTTTCACATTTTCTGTTAAAAATACATTTATTTTACTTTCTAGTTTTTTTTTATCATACTGTTCAGTTCTGCACAAAACCTTTCCATCTTGCTCCATTAGAGAGCTACATACAGTAAAACATGCCTATTTACTTGTAGAACCCCAAACAATATTCTTCTAAACATATTCAATTACCATGTAATGACACCTGTTTATATTTCATGTTTACATTATTCATGACCTGACCACTTGCAGACAGCGAACAAGAAGTGCTAAAACATTCAAACATTCAAAGTAGCATCAAAACTGTATAAGAAAAGCCAAACTTTATATTCCTTTATGTCTTTTGACTGACATGCTTTGGATGTATTTGGGAGTTACTCTTGTAGCTGTTCTGCTATAAGACTACGTGTGTGTGTGTGTGTGTGTGTGTTGCTGGTTGTGAATACAGGTACTTCACAAGAACCATCTACCAGTTTCAGTTCCAAAAGGCGCTCTGTGATGCGGCTGGTCATACAGGTGCCTTGTCTTCATGTGACATTACTGGTTCTACAGCAGCAGGAACCAAGCTGAGGTATGGACGACTTCCTGTTCCTCATCGCAGAGATAATGTCTCATTTCTATTTTGCTGTAGCACATTATATTACGCTATTGTGGTACACGTATAAATGCAGCTGTAATTAATCATCGTCATCATCATCAATGTTTTCTGTTAGGAATATGTTAGAGCTGGGGAGGTCCCAGTCCTGGACCAGGGCTCTGCATACGATATCCGGTGACGTTAAGATGGACGCCCAGCCGCTGTTGGACTATTTCCAAAAACTTCATGACTGGCTGAAGGCAGACAACATGAAACACAACAGGACTGTAGGCTGGAAGACAACAATAGATCCATGTGAGTACAAAAAATACACACATTGAAGATTATTGGCACTAAAATAACGATCAATTTTCTTAAAGTTATGGTTTGACGTTTTGGGTAAAATGCTTATTTGCTTTCTTGCCTCAAGTTAGATGAGACGATTGATACCACTCTCATGTCTGTGTGGTAAATATGACCGCCAGCAGCTGGTTAGCTTAGCTTAGCACAAAGACTGGAAACAGCTAGCCTTAATATCTTGTTTGTTTAATCTGCAGAAAAAATGAAATGTAAAAACAAGACATTGTGGTTTAATGGGGTGTTATGTGCCAGACTAATTCATGCCCAGTAATTTACTAGAGTCTTGTCATCACTATGAGGTTACCAAGCAACCATAGTCTGGCGCATTACCTCCCCTAAAAGCACAATTTTTTATTTTTTTATTTAACCTTTATTTAACCAGGAGTAAACGACTCATTGAGATTAAATATCTCTTTTTCAAGAGTGTCCTGACTAAGACAGACAGCAGCACAAATAACACGGGTGCAGACATAAAACAAACATAAAACAAAAACAAATTACACAATTATAAGATATCAAATCATTCAAAACATTCAAAACATCTACAGCTGGATGTACCTGTGTCCAAGTCATTTAGAATCACATTAAATGCGTCCAATGAGACCAGCTCCTGAAGATTCAGGTGACTCAGGTAACTTCCCCTACTTTGTTGTAGGATGTAGGCCCGTAGGTAGGAAGGAAGCAGTCCAAGAACAGCCTTATAAATAAAAGTATGCCAATGGTTAAGTCTACGGGTGGACAAGGCAGACCATCCAACCCAAGCATACAGAGAGCAATGGTGAGTAAGCGCCTTGAGATTTGTGATAAATCTCAGTGCTCCATGGTAGACAGTATCCAGCATGTGTAGGCATTGTGAGGATGCATGCATGTATATAATGTCGCCATAGTCCAGCACAGACATAAAGGTGGCATCAACAAGTCTCTTTTTAGCCTTGAAGGAAAAGCAAGACTGAGTCTGAATGAAAGTGAGTCATCAATTATAATTCCAAGACACAATGTGTTGTTTTTACACTTTGTTTTATGTATGGATTAAACAAAGGAGATAATGTGTTAATGAGTACGTTTTAGAGTTGCTGGTAGGTGGATTTAAGCTAACCTTCTGGTGGCTAGAGCTTTATGAGAGTGGTATTAATCTTCTCATCTAACTCTTTGCAAAAAATCAAATCTCAAATAATCCAAAAAAATCAAAAATCAAATAAGAGTATTTACCAAAATGTCAAACTATTCCTTTAAGCTTCCCTTCTGTCCTGATTTGTTTCCTGCACAGCAAATTCACCTGGATCGAATGTATTTGCCATATTGTGTTTATGTAGCGTTTAAGTCCACACCAAACACAGTTAATTGAACACTTTTTGATAGATTTGAAAAGCTGCCCCAGAGGCCATTAAACTACATGACTGGGCAAAATACTCTCTCATCATTACGTAATATGACGTAATGTGACCAAAAAAAGACTTGATGTTGCTTCTGGTGAAACATTTGCTGTGCCACAAAAGGGTACTGAAGTAAAAAAAAAATCCCTGAAGACATTTTTAAGGAAGTAGAAAAAACACAGAATTAAGTCACTGGTGTTTTCATGACAAGTATTTGCATAATCAAACCACAATCATTTACTAGAATGCACATTTCCTGAAGAAAATGTGTGTGGTTGCCGCAAGCTGCTGCTGCATGCAGCTGGGGTACTCTGTACCCCATGTTTCATGATGTATAAGCCAAAACAAAGATGCTTCGTAACTGGCCACGTGGGGTCGATAATGGCAACATGTTTCACTATGTCAGGCACATACCGAGGGGCAACTGTGTACCAAGTTAGACTGTATTAATAACCAAAGAATTTCAATTTATACTTTTACTAAAGCAACCCCTATTGGTGAAATTGCATCAAATTCTATAGACTTGTACGCTGCCCCTGTCTGCCCAGGTTGTCTAAGATTGGTTGCAATTGGATGATGCATTCAAGAGTTATGGCAGTTTATGTGTATTTGGACAAGGCAACAGAATTTTGTTCGCAAATTATAGAGAAACGGTTGGTGTTATCCAAAAACAAATGCATGAGTTGTGTTCAGGGTCAGCCAGATATGTTATGTACCATGTTTGATGAAATATGGTGAATAGGAAACAAGAAATGTGTTTAGCATAATTTATCAAACTGAATTAATGATTTTATTATTATTTTTTACAGATTCAGAGTATGCCATTAAAGTGAGAGTGAGTTTGAAGACTGCCATGGGCGATAATGCTGTGAGTATTATTAATCATTATCAGAAGTGTAATTACTGTAGGGTTACAATATCTGACTACACGTGAAATGAACTTTGCAGCTTTGAAGTGAACTGCAGTCTGTTTGATATAATAAAAAACATTAATCAACTAATATGTGTTTCAGTATTCCTGGAACGCCAACGAGCTGTTCCTGTTCAGGGCCAACATTGCGTATGCTTTGAGGCAGTACTACAGCCAAAAGAACCAGACCCTTCTCTTCACGTCAGTATCAACTGCCAAACCAAAAATATGAAGATATGTTATGCTTTGTTTTCCTCTGACTATCTTTCGTTACCACATTTGTTTGAGAGCTTTTCTTGCTTTGCACCTGCAGATCAGAGAACGTCCTCACGTATAAGGAGACTCCCAGAATTTCCTTCTACATTGTGGTCACGAACCCAGCAAGTCCCTCCACATATATCCCAAAGGATGACGTGGAGGCTGCCATACGGTGAGGCACTAGCTTCATTCAACATACATGTGTATTTTGATTACATACAGTATATTCCAAAACACTGAGTGCAATACACTTGTTTTGTTTTACCCTGAATGTTTCACAGACTTCCAAGCTAACTGAATTTGTTTTGAATGATTTTTAGTCACGCTAGCTCCAGGGGATGGTAATGTCGGCCTATCGGTCCACCACTTTGGTCCAGACTGAAACATCTCAACAACTATTTGATTGATTGCAATGAAATTTTGTTCAGACGTCCGTGGTGCCCGGAGGATGAATCCTAATGATTTTGGCGATCCTCTGATTTTTCCTCTAGCGCCACCAACAGGTCAAAGTTTTCACTTATCCAATAAAATACTGGATGAATTGGCACAAACGTTTGTAAAGACATACATGGTTCCCAGACAGTGACTACTGTGACTATTTTGGTGCAAACTTTCATGTCCTCCTCAGTGTGAATTGCAATAACTTTGTTTATTCCGCAACTTTTCGTCTAGCGCCATCATCAGGGCAAAATTTCAAATTGTCCACTACTTTGGTTTATGAATTGGTAAATTAAGTTATCCAGTAATATTATCACCAAATACCTGCAAAACTAATTCATATCAGTCTCAATTGTATTTGTGTTGAGTGGTAATTAGCAAACGTTAGCATGCTAACATGATAAACTAAGATAGTGAACACGGTAAACATGATACCTTCTAAACATCAGCATGGCATTGTCGTGTCACTGTTAGCATTTAGCTTTAGTGAAGTACAGCCTCACAGAGCTGCTAGCATGACTGCAGACTAGATTAGTCTAGCCTTTATACCATTTCTAACATAAAGATTCGAGTTAAATTGCTTCCTGCTATAACTGATATAATCAACTCTGTGTGACCAATAATAAACCCATTTTGATATTGATCCCAGGTTATGTCGAGGCCGAATCAACGATGCCTTCCAATTGGATGACAGGACGCTGGAGTTCGAGGGTATCCTACCAACACTGGCGCCTTCCGCAGAGCAGCCGGTGGAAGTGTGGCTGGTGGTATTTGGGGTGGTCATGGGAGTTGTGGTGTTACTGGGCGCCTACCTCGTTGTCTCGGGAGTCAAAGAGCGCAAAAAGTGAGTTTGCTCTCGAGCTTGAGACACATTTCTACCATATTACACCAATAACTTGCATAACTCTGAGACATGTTGTGTTTCTCATGTGTTTGTAGGAAATCTGCAAAGACAGGCGTGGAGAATCCCTACGATACAACCACTGAAGGACAAACTAACAAAGCCTTTGAGGACCGTGACGGTGAACAAACTGGATTCTGAGTCCACCGCTGTCGCCGAAGAACAGAGGGAAGGTGTCCTCAATGCTTACGTACAGCAGACTCATAGTGATTGTCCTAGAATAGAAAATGAAAATGCTTGCTCTTATAAGGACTTTCCCTCTTTCGTCAGTGCTGCATGGCCTCTTATCAAACATCAACATGACTGCTAAATGTGTATATGTGAAAGTAGTACCACTTAACATATACTTTACTACACTTAAGTTCACTTGACTGTGCAATTCTGAGACACCATTAAGTGACTATTAAGTGCATTTAAGTTTACCTTTTGTAATAATGATGGACCTCTATGTCTAGGACAAAAAAATATATTTAAATACAATTATCATAGCTTAATGGTGTCTCAAAATAGCAGTCAGGTGCACTTAAGTGTAGTCAGTGGTATTTGAAGTTGTACTACTTATGTGTTGTCTTTAAGGCATAATGTTGAATAGACTTTTATTTTGAAAAGTAACTTATATATCATTAATACACACAAAATCAGTATGTCAGAAATATCACAGTTAAAGTACAGACATCGTAACAAACTTGGTACAATCAAAATATATTTTTACATGCATAGAATATTTTAATAACACACCTGGAAATGTGATTTAATTGTATTCGTTTCAAGCTTTATTTCCAGTATAGGTTCTTTCAGGAGGTACAGTGTTTTTCCGCCGTAGCTTTCAGATTGTGTTTTGTGATTTTCAGAACATTACATTTGTATAATTTAAAATATCCTACCTTTCCTCTTACTGTTGTCATGTGGATACTTTTTTTTAAATGTCATGCAGCTCAAATTCAGGATAGTTGATCAAAAGAACAAGAATTCTGTTTGTCCATATTACTTTATAATATTTAATATTCTGTAAAAGGCTTTGATGGTCAGGCAATTTTGTAATACTATGTGATACTTATATTTGTTTTAAAATATCAAATTAATTGTTGTCAATGCACACCTGGTAGATAGGTGCTTTAGAAAATTATGTAAAAGAAAGTATTCCAATATATTGCCAGTGCTGAGTTTATTGAAAATGTATGCCTCATGTCTATTACTGAAATGTTGCATTTTCAAAAGCTTGTAAAATACACAGTTTACCAATGCCAGTAATTTTATTAGACACGTAAAATATGTGCGTGCACATTTTGGGTGGCCAAAGAGCACAGTGTGCTAATAGAAGAGTAATACATCTATACGTGTTGACATTATATGATCAAAGGCTTAAAGTATAATATGCAGCAAGCATGGGATGTGTTATCAAAAGGATTTTCCAAATATCATCTGTATGCAGTATACATGTACACAGTAAAACATTATATAACCAGTCAAAGAGCTCAATTCATGTTTGTGCTTGTGTTAATACAGTGGAATCATGTTTATAGTTTATACCATATGTAATTTTTCTCACAGCATCCCTTAATAATGTACATTAGAAAGTGTTAAATAAATAAAGTTATTATCACATCACCTTGTTTTTTTTTTTTTAATACTTATTTTAATAGTTTTTAATGAAGGTTACATGTTGAACACAAAATATTCTTGCTTGTAAAAAAAACAATCAGCTTGAAAGGCCAGAAAAACTGATTACTAAAACAACGTCACATATCTAAGTCTGGACCACACTCACACACATAAACAAAAACATTTTTTTAATTAGATATAGTTGTATGATACATATCTACGCACTTCTGCAATAGCAGAATTTGACACAGTGACATGGGTTTCTGTCATTGGACCAGGTCACTCAAACAAAAGAGCTCCTCTCATGTTTTCCTTTTGTTTAATATCATCTGCAAGTCCCAGATAAAATTCACAGGAGAATTTTAAATGTTAAACTGACTTGACTGAGAACTATACACCTGAAGGAAGTGACTCTCCATCACTTCTGAATGACGAAGACGAACGCTTCATCTTCCTTCCCTCTATCCACGGTTCCCATTTCCACTGAGTCTGTGTTGACGATTTGGATGAACCAGTTGTGGTGCAGCGCTGACTCAAACCTGAGCTGTTTCGTCCGGTCAGCCTTCATGTAGAAGACGAAGGAGAGAGTGCTCTCATCGCTCTTGGAGATATGCTTCAGCCTCTGCTTTTCACACGTCTACAACAAGAAATGTGTGGACATCCATCACAGCGAGAAACAGTTCAACATCATGGCTGTGAGATGATTACTTTGCTTGTCACAATCATAACACTCAACTTGTTGAAATAAAAATTCTATATAGCTAACCCAAAGTATGAATCCTAGTGACTATGGTGATCCCCTGACTTTTTCTCTAGCGCCATCATCAGGTCAAAACATTAATTTATCCAGTAATTCTATCACCAAATACCTGCAAAACTGATTCACATCAGTCTCAACTGTATTTGTGTTTAGTGCTAATTAGCGAATGTTAGCTTGCTAACACGCTAAACTAAGACAGTGAACATGGTAAACATTATACCTGTTAAACATCAGCATGTTAGCATTGCCACTCTGAGCATGTTAGCATCTTTACAGTCTATGATCATGCATGGTTAGCATGCTGATGCAATTAGCTCAAACAATTGCTGTGCCTATAAGTAGCTACAGCCTCACAGAGCCGCTAGCATGACTGTAGACTTGCTACTGATTACTTAATTATATAAGTATAAAACTTTACCCCTGCATATTTTTTAGAGGTGGAAGCAAGTAATGATTTGCAAATCACAAGTAGCCTAAGTCCCGGGTCAAGTTCTCAATCCTACACTTTGAGGATTTTGAGTTCTGTCTGTTGGTCAGTCAACAACTTTGGTCCAGACTGAAATATCTCAACAATTTTTAGATGGACTGCCATTAAAATGACATTTGTGGTGCCATCCGGATGCATTCAACGTTGGTGATCCCCTGACTTTTTAAGCTACAGTCAAAATTTTAACTTCAGTCCAGTGAAATATCTCAATATCTACAAGATGGATTGTCGCAAGTTTTGTTAATACATTCATGGTTCCCAGGTGATGAATCCTAATGATTTTAGTGATCGCCTGACTTTTGAATCAAGTACCATTAACAGGTAAAAATGTCTAAAAATTCATATAAAATTCATACTGTGGGGGACATAAATGTCTGAAGCAAATTTCATGGCAATCCATCCAATAGTTGTCGAGAAATTTCACTCAAAATCACAAAAGTCAACCTCATGGTGGCGCTGGAGGAAAAGTCAACATAGCCGGTGGGATTCCTCCTCTGGGGACCATGACTATCTGTACAAAATGTCATCTTAATCTGTTCAGTTGTTGTTGAGATATTTCAGTCTGGACCAAAGTGGTGGACCAACCAAACAATTTTGCCATCCATCAAGCGATGGCTAAAAATATGTAATTTTGCACAAAGTTCTGCTGGAAATGTAGAATCAAAATACTTCTGTTTCAGTGTGACTAGTTAGAGCTGTATGAAACAGGTTGATGCACCTTACGTGAACTCGCTCAGTAATCGTTATTACCTCCACTTGTAGGAACACCCTCTCCCCTTCCTTGCAGCACCTGAGGAAGCAGTTGGACTCGGTCAAGTTTAGGACCACTGGCATTCCTCTGAAAGACCTCTCCACAACGGTCGACTTGTAGGAGTAGATGGTGATCTTCTCTGAACACAAAGGAAATTAAAAAAAAAAACATGTAAACAAGGAATTTCACAATCAGTTGCCCTAATATAACAGTAATAATCAATGGAGAATATCTGATATTCAAAACTCATCTGTGATTACTGTCATTTTAATTATTCCGATTATTAGTAAGTGCCATGTTGCTGCATGCTGCTGCTCTGAATTACAAACCTGGATTTGGTGAAGCATAGACGGTCTTTTGCGAGCAGAGACCTCTGAGGTATTGGTGAGAAGCCACATGTTTGATTGAAACGTTTGACGGCTTTGACTGTCTGAAACTTCCACCTCCTCTTGGAACTGAAAGTGACCCAGGGAACAATCACACAGAGAGCACAGAGTTTATAATTTATATCCTCTTTGAAAAAATAAAAGAACAAGCCCCTAGTTTATCACTGGTAATTAATTCCTCATTCACTATTTTATCTGTATATGAATTGGTTTTTACCAGTAGAAGGGAGATGCACTGTACATTAGTGATCTATAAGGCTCTACTGGAAAATCTGCTACATATCTCTGCTCTCTGATCAGATCTAAATACATAATACTGCATTTTTATTGAAACTTCTGACTGTTTTCTTGACCTGTCAACCATGTATCTCCAAGAATTCAACTTTTCATGTGATAAAAAAACAGCACTGTTTTCAGCTGTGTAACAATTCTTCAGATAATCCAATGGGCTTTATTGGATGGTTTATTTAGCTTAAGAAGTAGGAGACTTTTCTAAACCCACAAAACTCCAGTTTTCCTGAAAAACTGTCGGAAAAATGTGTCCAAAAGCCCACAGTGACACCACCAGTGGGAGCCACTGGACTAAACTACCAAACTGTCAGACATTGAATGCTTCTCTCTGTCTTGATAAAGGTTGGTGTAAACACCAGGGACAATGATGCAAAAAAAGTCCAGGACTTAACTGTTCTATCCCTGACAAAGTTTAATATGTTTTATTTTCATAAATATATTAGAATGTTGAATAAATCAAACTAACTAATTAACTAAGTATCTACTATTATTATCATAACAGAAAAGAAGAGAAGAGTGGAGATTAAAACCCCACTTACTCACCAAGCGTTACCGTGCTGGATTCTGCCACCACGACAACGTCATTAAAGCTGCATCCTGTCCCGTGACATCCCTGACAGGGACTCCCAGCGTCGCAGCCCCTCCCTGTCACCACAGAGACGCTGGTCTTCATCATGGAAATAATGAGCAGATCCCTCCCCTCCTCATTCTCCTCGTTTTCAGGTTGGCAGACATCCTCCTCTATACGCCCATCCTCCCCTCCTTCTCCCTCCTGCCCTGCTTCATTCTTCTGCAAGTCTTCCTCCCTCCTCATCTCCATGCAGAAACTGAATATTCTGGACTCCTTGGAGACGGGATATAAAGCGTCCTCAGTCAGGGGAGGCTTCACGGTGTGCTCCTTCGTCCTGCTGCCGGCCTTGTGCACCGTCTGGGGGTTCAGAAGTGGATGTGGGTTCAGACTGAGCATCACCCCCCGTGTCTCTTTGTGTCTGACACTTTGTGTGTTATTGGCTGTGTGAAAATTCCACCTTAAAACACCTAAATACACAACTACTATCAAAGTTACAATGTGGGTCCTTCCTCTGGTGAATACCTTAATGTAGACAGTCAAATGTCTACATTTAGTGCAATACAATGTAATTTAATATAAAAATACTGTTACTGGTCAGATTCTTTTTTTGTGTAATTTAAACAACAGTTAATGTCTTGTCAATACATCAGCGACGTTTGCCTAGTTTAAAGTTTGATTTTCATTCATCCCAATTACTAACAGGTACAGCTATTGTGAAAAGACTCAACATGGAATATTTTTGCATGTGAATTCTGACAACCACACGTGTATCTTCAGGCCTTCTCGGGCTGAGAGACTGAAATAGAGTTAGAGAACAGAATAGAGTCTGAAATAGAAACTCTGCCTTGGAGATGTTCAGTGTGCAGGACTGTGGAAGCTCATGAACTCACCAGCTTTGGATTACCCTCAGCCAACATTTGCGCAAACTCCTCAGGTGTGAGATCCTGCAGGTCCTTGTTGTTTATCTGCATCAGTTTGTCTCCTCTCCTGAGAAAAATCAGACAACATATAAACCTTATACTTTATTAAGGCTTTTTAGTTAAAACTAATGACAATATTAATGTAATAAGCCATTAATATCCACTCTGGATTGCTGTAAGATAGGTTTTGTTTGAGGACTTCCGTGAAAAATGAAGAAGCTGTTTTGCTGCTGAACATGCTGCTACGACTCTGTGTGCCGTATTATTATTTTCTAATTAAAACTTGTCTTACGGCAACCCAGGGGGGACACAGAAAAGTCTGTTGTGCTAGCATCACTTTAATAGTCACGAAAACCAGCGTACGGTTTGACCACTTACCTTCTAGGAGGAAGCTGCAGAGCGTCTGAATCAAAATCCATTTATTACAACTTTTTGATCTTTAAAAACTGCAGACCCGATGGTCTAACTTGTTAAAGGGCCCTGAAAACGTATTTTCTCAATCAGCCTCTTACTATGAGTAAAGGCCTCACATGTTAACACACTGTTTTCTGCCAAAGTTAGAATAGTTTTGGTTATTTCACATTAGAGACGCCTGTATTTCTGTTTTTTTTCTGTGCTCTTTGCACTGGTTTTTAAGTAAGCAGGGTTAATTGGAAAAAGGTGATGTCACATACTTTTGTGCTCCAATCAGGATTCAGCAACATTTGAATCAGAATCTGTTGACCCACCCAGTCCTGGTGGAGCAGATTTGAGTGTTAAAATCTGAATAAATAATATGAAAAGATGTTTTTGGAGAAATACCTATAAGATTTGAAGGCAAGTTTTCAGGAGTTTTAATAATCACTCTATAATAAACCATCAGATCTGCAGTTGTGAAAGTTAATAAGTTGTTGATAAATCAATTTAGTTGCTCTTACAAATGGTTTATCACTGCTGCATCAAGTGATTATTAATCTGCCGATTATTTTCTTGATTAATAGATTCATTGTTTAGTCCAGGAAAAGTCAAAAACTAGTAAGAAAATTCCCAAATGTCTTGTTTTGTCAGACCAACAGAACCCCCAAAACCCCCAAAATATTAAATTTACTATCATATATGAGACAGAAAAGCAGGAAATGACATTTCAGAATTTCATTGTTAATTTTCTGTCGTTCAAGAAATGAATTAATCAAGTAATTATTTCAGGCAAAATTAACATTATTAAAAGTATTAATTATTATTTATAAACCCTATATTTTCCTTTACTTTTAGAGATGCCGTATCATTTGTTTTTCTTGTGTCCTTTTTATGTCTTGTGTCATTGCTTTAAAGCTTTTTATGCTGTTGTTCTTACAGCATCCTGTACAGTATCTTTCTATTTTATTTTTTTATTTTTTAGTTAATTAATTTGTTTTTTTTTTTGCACTCAATTTTACCCTGCAATGGAAAGCACTTTGTGGTCTGTGCTTGAAAAAAAAAAGTATTCTTGTTTTTTATTTTATCAGTATGACACAATAACTGGGGGTTTTCTGAGAGACTAGACAACAACATGTTTTGTTACATTACATCTGTGTTAGTCACTGAGAAACCTTTAGCAGCCTAAACAGTGTGCCAGTGTCTGACTTCTACCTGACAAACGTTTTTTCTCCACTCGCTTTTTTGTACTTGATCACATCTTCCACTTCGTACTGGTGCTTCCCTTCATGGATCTGGTGGACGATCAGCACGCCTCCCTTAACCAGAAAATCCTGACATTTAGGAATAAATGAACAAACTTTCTCTTAACTCAACGTCAACCAATATACACAATCACATCTTCTAAAATGTATTTCTCATATAGCGGTGTAAAGACAGATTTTGTCACCCACCTTCAGATCCATGGTGCTGGCAGTGTTCACAGCTGGTAATGCTGATAAGAGTGAAGCCGATTCCGGTGATAGTGGCCGTCTTTAAAAGCCTTCACTGTGTTTGTGCTTCTGCTTTGCATGAACAGAAGGGGAAGTGGGAATGAGGGGTCACTGACAAAGTCGTGGATGGGGAACAGATGTCAGAAGAGGAAGTCAAGGGAGATTAGTACATCTTAAATAAAAAGGGGACACGATGCGTGCAATATGATTTTGTTTGAAAACAGAACTTGCGGCAAATATAGAAGAACAAGAGAGGAAAGAACCCATTAATAAAAGCATTTTATTTTACGGTTCATGTAAGATTTTCTGCTTGTAAAGAATCACTAACAGCAGCAGAGGTCTGACTAATGAAAGTGATGTTAGCTTACTCTCACACACACCATCCTGTGTTGTACTGTGTAACAACTAAACATCTCACATGAAACACCTTTTTGTTCTATCGCTAGATTTTCACTTCCTTAATCTTTAGCATTACCAATAACATGGCGGCAGTGTTACTGTCAAAAATTAATATAAAGATACAAATCCTGAACAGAGAAAGGGGGAAATGACAGCTGTCTGTTTTACAGTATGTCACATTAGACATGGGAACTACTGAAAGAAAATGACTTCCTCTCTGACAGTCAATAACTTTGTAGTGGAGATTAAACACTATAAATGTATATTATGTGTGGTTCTGTAGTTCAACTAGAAAAGGAAGGGACAACTAATGGTTCACAAACTGTCAGTTTGTTACATTTTGGCTTCACATTATGTCTTATTATTATTATGTATTAGGACATCACTAATGTTATTTTATTAAAAGGTATATATATTAAACAACAAATGCTTGTATAGTCTATATGTTTGACTTCTTTACTTTTATTAGATCCCGGTGATCTGCTACCTGATACCACTGTGCTCTATACTTTTTATTACTGGGTGTGGTATTGTATAGTGTTGAGTGGCCATCACTGTACTGTGAGCAGACGTAAGGTTCACTTTTATGTGTAAGTCTCTCCTTGTTTGCTGTACACACGTTTAAAAATCAGTTTCAAAGAGTTAGGAAAGACAATATAGATTTTGAGCTTTAAGGTTCATTCTTGGCTTTGGAAATAGCAGTTTTAGCTGAAAGGTTTTCCAAAGCTTTCAGACAAATCAAGTAAGTGGACCTGGAATGTTTTTTTTAGAAAGATTTTAAAGGTGCTGAGTGGAGTTTTCTTGTGCACAAAGTTATGTTTACATTCATTGTTTCTCATTAAAACACACTGTGTGTATCCTTGAGCTCTAACAAACGTGTTGAGTGCATTTCCTTCCTCATAAAACATTTGATAAGCTGATTTTCTTTTTTTTTGATATCTGTAAATGTGCAGTGTTTACATCCATGTTTGCTTGTACAGTAGCAGTTGTAGCAGCCGTCTTCTTCTTCAGCAGAGTAGCGTGAAACTAAAAGCAGAATGATCTCGAAGATGGGCCAGATGTCTTCAGGATTTTCACCACACTATAAGTACACTTCAATACTCAAAAATAATTCAACTGAGTCAAAAGAGTTCAAATATGAATAGAGTTTACTGACAAATCAACAAGTACAGCAAACCCAAGTTAGTTCATGAAGTAACTGACAATCCAACGCACACCTCTTCTTTTATAGCCGTCTTCACCCCTCCTTCTGTGGGCTCAAAGTTGTATAACCACCTGCTGACCTTGGCCTAATTTCTGTGATGTTTTCAAACTGTTCTGAGCCAGACACCACGGTTTCCTCCCTTTTTTGTATCAACTGAGGAACTGCTTGTTTTCACTCAAGGACTCTTTCCCACTGTCCTCAGAATAATACTCCTTTGTCTGATACACTCTAACCTCCCACTGCCAGCTGCTGCACTTAATTAAGAATACAAGACTTCTGTGATTATGTCCACATCCAACAACACATGACTACATCATGATTATGACTGAACCTGACTTTACCTGACTTTACCTGACCATTATCAATATGATTGACTTTGATTGACTTATACATAATACCATAATATTGATTATGACTTATTTGACCTCTCTGGCCTTACCCTGCAATGATTCAATAGTGATTCATCAATATTATACCACATTTGGTGAATACAAATTCCCACATAATCCCTCCTTTGGGACTGAAACAGTCCCAATCATCCCATAGAGGGAGGCTAAAATACATATATCGTTACTGAGTACCTGAATTATACATGAGGTACCTGAAGGTTAGATAGTTTTGAAAACCACACAGTCTGGAGGTAACATATCGGCACACTCTTATATTGTAAACACACAGTATTTGAATACATCAGGACACTTTTTATCCCTCTTCCTGTGACAGCGGAGTTCTTCCGACCCATGAGCAACAAGTCTCGGGTATCTTGGACACACACTCATAATAAGGGTGTGATCCAGAGTGAAATCCACCATCACAGGAGTACAACCTGGAAAACCTCTCCTCCCTGTTTTGCGGGGAGCGAGTAAAAGCCAAGTTGTACCTATCTCCCTTACCAAAACCCAAGAGAAAACCTCCTAGTCAGTAGAGGGAAAACCCTTAGGCCTCAGCGTACAATCTTTCACAAACATTCAGTGTATTAGTGATTATTAGCATGTATTTGCAGCAATTTGTCTTGAACACTGTCACAGTCACGTACCATTGTACAGGTCATCCGTTGTGACCTGGAGCTTCAAACCCTGTATTATCTAATGTGTGACCCATCTGTACGATGATTTGACATTCTCTTAAAATGTGCTAATTAAAAACAATGTTAGTGGTTTCATAAGAGAAATATCTACTGTCTAAAGATACACAGCTTAGGTGTTAAGAAACCTCTTCAGATTATTGAAAATCTGGAATCAGGATGTTAAGAAATCCTGGCTTGTAATGAATATCAAAATTATGGGTGTGAAGAAACCCCTGCAGCTGTTATAAAGGAACCTGGCATCAAACCACACATTAAACTCTCATCAGGTGTTAAAGAATAACCTGGCAGTAAAAATGATCATAGTGAAAGTTCATATGGTTGCTTTTGTTGTCTTCAGCCCAGGCACTTTGCGTGTCGTTGAGAGCCACTAACACGAGAGGTCACCAGCACCTCGACATTCGTGTTAGCATGGTATCCATTGTGATGATTAAGAAGCGTGTAGGGCGTCCCATAGAGGCAGCTGGAGAAGCTGTTTCTCCAACCGTCCTTAGTACTTTGATCGCAGCAGTGAACGAATCCAGTCTCAGGTCTCAGGTCCTCGCATCTCCACCCGTCCTTTGTGGAGAGGTTGAGGCTGAAGTTAGACTTCAGGTTGTGCAGCCACTGTCGTCACTGAGTCCAGAAACCCTCAATCGAGCAATCCTGCCTCTTGGATTTAAGAGTTTTATTATGAACCTTTGCAAAGGGGCATTGTCACACACAGCACTGAGTCTGTAGGTGACTGAAGCAAAGAGAGAACAGTTCAGCAAAGATCCACAGGTTCAGCTCATAACCCTCAGCCTCACAGAAGACGAGAGCAAGCAACAACTAAAACGCCATTCAGGAGGAATAGATACTGTCTGGTTATCTTGACATACAAGGGTTATATGAGGACTCACTCATCACTACCAAGGACAGGAGGTGGCATGTTTCTAATGAGCAGAGGAAAAAGGAGGAGCTGTGAATCACCACAATAATAGAAATGTTTTTACATTTCCCCCCTCTTGTCATAAAATGATAAAGTTAAAACAAGGTAAAAGCAGAGCATATTCTTTCCAGTGTCATGTCAGGCCACTCCTAAAAACCATTACTGTGAATCTTAGTGCACTGGAATACTGAAAAATGCATTTGCTAAATCAGTCACTGTGAACCACTTGCTGTTGGGAGGTTACTGTGACAGTATTGTATGAGGCTTTGGAACATTTGGGGCTCTTAGATATACAGCTGCATTCATTGTTTGTAGATCTTGATCAAACCTCCACTCATCTGCTTGACCTCTGTCTCTAATCTTTTTCACATGAAATACTGGAGCTCTAACAGGAGAGCTTTCACATGGAACAATGCCTGTTTTAACAAGAGATTCAAAAACTGGTTTAATGCCAATACATACAAGTCAAAATTAACCTTTCCTTCAGACAACTCTTCAAAACTCTCATCTCTCCCTTCAGATATGTGTGTTGTGCAGCGCAGGTCTTGTGGTTTGAAGTCTGTGAGTGTGTGTGTGTGTGTGTGTGTGTGTCATGTTCGTGTGCTTCCTGCACTAACTGGTTATTTATAGAACCTGTTGCTGCATCAGGCAGGCGCCGCTCATAGGCGTGAAGCAACATATCTGGACGATATTATATTTAACCATTAGTTCTGTTGTGAGGTCAAAGCTATGCCTGATCTACACAGCAGATCCCCTTTGAGCAGATTAATGGGGCATGGTGACAGCAACAATGAATGTTTAAAACCCCCCTTTTAGTTCATCATAGCAGGACAATGGGGCAGTATATTTTTCTAAGACTGATGTTCTTGAGGCACCCATTGTTCTCATATATTTACCACTTAATTTGGGTTTTATTTCAAATTCTTTCCCCATAATTACTGATTTTGTAGCCCCGTAGTCAAATAAAAACGTGACTGCTTGCCCTGAGATCTGTAGTATTAACTTTAACCTGGTTTTATATGCTTCGTGACCCAATTAATTCTGTTTAACCTCAGTGTGTGCAATCGTTTGTTTACTAAAGTGTGTGTAGGTATATTCATGAAGGCCTCTGATATGTATTTAACATATTACCGACAGCTGGTGTGGATTGTTGTTCAGGTTTCTCTTCTAAATATGTGATTGCCTTCTTCAAAAGTATGTGTGTGTTATCACCTTCCTGATGTGTAGGATGTTCCTCACTGTGTGTCAGTGAACCAGTTGATGCCGACCCCCGCCTCTCCTCAGGCTCCACCTGGCATCAGTCTGCTTGATTTCTGTCCTTCCTCTCAAGACTAACTTTGGCCCAATGTCCATGTTTGCTGCACACAAAGCCTGCGTTGGAGCGCTCATGTCCTCCTCTTCTTCCAACCCCCGATGCCTCTGTGGCGTGCACGTCCTCTGGTGTGACTCTGGAACATTATCATCACAGCCATTTGTAGATCTTTCTCTCCTTTTTTGTCTTTCTTCTTCTTGGTCTCTCTGACAATTTTCTCAGTATGCACTGTATGTGCTTTGACAGTTTTCCTGAATCCCGTGTAATGCACGTTTGTTTCAGCATGTTGCTAATTTCAGGTTTCAGTCCATTGATGAAGCTGTTTCTGCATAGAGACCACTTCATGAACTTCTCCTCATCTGTCAGGTGTAATTGGTGATGAGATTGTCGTTAATTCTTTGTCGAGTCTGTGTCCTGATCGGGTGCAGAGCGGAGACGGGGAGGTCCTCGTCCGATCTCCCTGTTGCTCCCAGGAGATTGAGATCTGGTTGTACAGCTGGAGGAGCACTGGGACTTGGGCAGAGTTGTATGGTGGTGGAGCTGAGTCGAGGTCAGAGTCCTGCATCTTGAGACACTGAGACACAGATGAGATTTTTCTGTACCTGCCTTGCGTCTTCTTTCCCTCATATCTTACTGCTATTTGATCCCATTTTGGAAAAAGTCTGATAATTAATTTTTGTTACTATTACTTTATTTAATAGTTTAAAAAATGTCCACTTGTTGCTACAATCAATTTTCACACTATTAAGAATTTACTGATCCCTTTGTTGATGTTATTAATCTCCACTTTTTATATGTTTTAATCAATTATTATCTGAACGGATAATTCAAATAACTTCATCAGAGCACTTTGTCTCTGAGTTTGACATTCCCCCTTGTAATACAGTCATTGCATCCTGCAATAATTTAATTCAGCACTGAAATGCCTACTGTGCTACAATAATCAAAATTCAATGTGAGAGGTCAAAGAGGACTCTGCAGTGTACCTGTGATTATGCTGCCTTCATACTTACCCCTGAAACAATGCACAGCAGGACTTTGACAATTGACATAGCCAGGAGAGCTACAGTGAGCAGCTGGTTAGCTTAGCTTAACATAAAGACTGTAAACAGAGGAAACAGGTAGCCTGGCTCTGTCCAAAGGTAACAAATTTCACCTAGCAGCATCTCTAAAGCTCACAAATTATAAGTTTTATCTTGTCCGCACAAAAACCGGAGTGTAAAAACGACAATTTGTGTTTTTGCTGGACTATTTTTTGACTGGGACCAGTAACTTCCTGGAGTCTTGTTATCACAGTGAGTTTGCCAGGCAACCAGCAGAGACTCCAGTCTTTATGCTAAGCTAACCATCTCCTGGCTGTAGCTTCATATTTAATGGACAGATATGAGAGTGGTATTGATCTTCCCATCTAATATGCGTATTTCCCCAAATGTTGAACTATATTCCTTTAAGTGGATGTCATTTAAACTCCTTTCTAGCATGTGAAAGTTGTCTGTGTGCACATGACTGCGCACATATCTGCTAGTGCAACGCCTTTACTGTTTTTACACCGGGATGAGTTGTGTTACTAAATTTATACAAACACACACACACTGAAGCTATTTCCAGTTTTCCCTGTCGAGCCTCTGAAGTCCAGCTAAATCTGTAGACGCTGAGGTGGATTGAGTTACATGAGAGGGACACGCCACTGTCGCAAAAAACTTCAGGTCTACCACCGTACACTGCAGTATGCCAGAGCAGAGATATTGACCACGTTTCCACCGTCTCAGAAGCTGGCGTAAGTTGACAATCCAAACTCAGGCAGGTACTGTGATGTACTGAACATTGTATGCATGAGATTCTGCATGACATGTGTGTCTGATCACTGAGGAAGGTTTTCATCATTGTAGCAGCTGAAGGTGTTGAGCAATGTTGGCCCCTGCATTGCATTTCACTTGCTTAAATACTGGTGTGAGCATCAGGTGATAAACACTTTTCACACAAACTCACTGCTGTAAAAAAACAATGAAGTGAACACACTATTTAACTTACCAGATGAAGCCTGGCTGCATTGTGTTGTTTGAAATGGAAATCTATAGTTTTATGGTTTTTTAACTGCTTCTCCAGAGTTACTGGATCAACTCATGTAGAGTTCAAAATACTCTTTAGCTCTGGCCATGCGTATATTTTACAGAAAATGTTATGAAACTAAAACTAGAGTCTCTCCTCATGTTCTTTGCTTAACATGAATAAAATAAAGGAAGACATATCTCAGTATTTTATGCCTTTTATTGATTATTGTGGTGTTCTCTTTTGAGTGCTGTAAATATGTTTGAATTTATTTGCATCTGAGATGGATTTTGAAATGAATACTGTAACACCAGTCAGCTATCCACTGATCCATCAAAGGAAACCACCACTGAGTGAGAGTGATATGCTGCAGTTTAAGGAACTAACTCTGGTTAAAAATCAGGTTTTGAAAGTACTACTTATAACGTACGAATAACACTCTCCTGTTTTGTCTGTGTGTGTGTTTCAGATGGTGATACTCGATGTGTTAATAATAGGGGGTGGCCCTCATGCCTTGACCCTGGCTAGCTTGCTATCCAACCCTGACCCTGATCCAAACTCAGACCCTCGACATGACTTGCCCCTCTTCCCGTCCTGCTCGGACCCTCCGAGGCCTTGGCCAAACCCAGAAACATCCAAAAACAAACGCTGCGGTGGCAAGAAGAAGAGGAGGGCAACGACTGGTACAGTATACTTAACTTCACTTAGTAAATCATGAATATGAGATACAATTGTATATTTTTGACTTCCTGTCATGAGTCAGGATTTTGAGCTGAAAGAATTATTCGATTAATCGATTAGTCAATAGACAGAAAATTAACTGGCAACTATTTTGATGATCGATTGATTGTTTAAGTAATTCTTTAAGCAAATGTGGATCCAGTTTCTAAATTGTTCTTCTTTGTCTTGTGTAATAGTTAACTGAATATTTTTGGGTTTTGGACTGTTGGCCAGACAAAACGAAAAGCAAAAGCAATTTGAAAACGCTGAGTTGGGCTCTGGGAAATTGTGATGTGTGGACATTTTTTCGGCCAAACTATTAATAATGATCGATAATGAAAATAATTGTGAGTTGCAGCCCTATTTGCAAATTGGTATCTCATAAAAATCATAATTTGTAGTTATTATCTCATAATCTTGACTTAGTCTTGAAATAAATCACAATTTAAATTATTATTTAGTAACAAAAATATATTAATACGTCTTTTTCACTATCTGGACTTTTTCTTAAACAACTTTGAGTCAGTAAGTCGCCATTTTCAATTATTATCTCATATCTTGATGTAGTAAGTGATCATTTTTTAGTAGTTTCTCATAATTAAAACTGACTCAAATAATCATTTTGACTTATTATGTCATAATTTAAATTAAGTTCACAAAAGTTATGACTTAGTAAGACTTTCTCATTATTTGTCTTAAATAATTTTAACTTAGTAAATCTGAATGTTTTTATTAGTTTCTCATAATTCTGACTTAATCTTGATTTAAGTCATCATTTTGACTTCATATCAAATCATTTTGAATTAGGTCTCCATGTTGACTTAGCAAAGTTTGTCTCACTGTTCCAGTTCTTAGTTTTGTCTTTCCAAACATTTTGGCTGTTGTTGATTTTCCTGGTAGGAATGAGTTTCATATTAACCTGATAATCAGACTGAATTTCCATTTAGTTTCACTTCACTTTCATTCATTCAATCTGAACAAAATCTGAGATGTGTGTGATTGAGAGGTCTGAAACCAGGCTACCTCAGTTTGCTTACAAAATAACATGAACACTCCTTTGCCATTGTTACTACTTGTGACGTACCATAATCAAACAAACTCTTGCTTCCTGTGTGGCCTCATAATTCAGTTCATAAGTGGTTTGTGATTAGTCTCTGCAGGCCTGACA
The DNA here is from genome assembly GCA_008360985.2 of Macquaria ambigua. Lineage (NCBI taxonomy): Eukaryota > Metazoa > Chordata > Actinopteri > Centrarchiformes > Percichthyidae > Macquaria > Macquaria ambigua. The sequence goes on from VMKM01002055.1 coordinate 57,286, forward strand.
CTGGAGGAGCAGCTAGTGAAGCCAACGATATCAGAGAGGGTCGTTTGCCCCCTGCTGAGCTTCCGAGTGGTAGATTCCTATGGAGAGTGGACCACTCTGTGGGAGAGCCAGTTCACAGCTCTGAACATCCCTCATCTGCGCTCACACGCACTGGTGCACACGGATCCTCTCAATAAGGTATAAACACAAACAAACTCCCCTGAAGCAGAAACGAAGACGGTGCTTTTACATGTATGAATGTTAAATAAGCACGTGTGTATGTTTTTCCTTGACAGAAAGCACTGCAGGAGTTTGTTTTAAAGTCTGATCGCTCGGCGGAGCTTCACAGTCTTCCAGACCAGGTTTACATTCTGGACGAAAACGCATTTTTCAACGACATGAGGCTCGGCAAGAAGGAGAGGAAACGCCTCAACGTCACCTCAACACTCAAGAAGAGTTTGTCCTTCAGTCTGCCAGGAACAAAACTAAGTGTGGATTTCTTTAAAGATCAGGTTGGACACGCAGTATATATGTATGTGTGATTGTGTTTTGCATGGCATGTTTAATGTTTCACTGATGTATCCATGTTTGTATTTATTACTGCTCTCTCTAACATCATATTCATGTCTTCGCAGTATTTCTGAATAAAATAAGTTCCCAAAAGCATGAAACACTGCATCTAAATAACCTTTGTCATGGTTTGAATTTTCCTTTGTGCTTGTTTGGAGTTCATTTCTTAACTAACTTTGAGGTTAAATATTTAAAGTTATAGAAAGAACAGACAGAATCGTATACAATACTCCTAGCATTACATTACCTCCAAATTGACACATGAAAATTAAACTTATATATCTGTGACTCATTTTTAAAGATTTATGTCTTCAGTAGGAACAATGTGTTAGTCCATCTCAGTATTGAGAGATGGACTAACACATTGTTGGATTTGGTCTTTATGGGTGTTGTTGATAATTGGATGGAAAAATATGATATGGAATAATGTCAACATTATCCATTAAGCAGCATGAGCACCTAAATAGGAGCATTGCTATTTCCTAAGTTGTTGAGTTGGTGAATCTGAACATACAGGTGGAGAGATACGACTTGAACAAAGTGCTGGTAAAGGGAACAGTGGAGCGCGTCACACCTGTGATTGAGAACAAGGTCGAGATGGAAGAAGAGACTGACCGGACAAAGGAGCGGGAGACAGAGGGCGAGGCCATGAGAGCGGATGAAAGGAAGAAGAGAGTGAAATATTTTCAAGTCCAACTTCAAGAAGGCATCGCCCTAAAAGCCCGCCAGGTCGTCATGGCAACGGGTCCGACCCGCGCCCAGATGGCGAACATCCCTTCCTGGGTGAGAAGCATTGGCGAGAGCTACCCAGAGAAGTGTTTGCAACACACAGTGCACCTCATGCACCACCTGCCAACTGCTCGGCAAAAGCTTAAAGACGCAGATTGTCGGAGACAGAGAGAGACTTTTCCCACTCAAGGTGAGTCAGATTTCTTCTTTAACATCACAATAATACAGAAAAGCTTTGCAGGGAAACAATGTTTGAGCATTTGTCCAAGAGTTGTGAGGATAATTGGTATTGTGATGATTGATGCTTAAAATTTACTTCCTCTTTGCTAGTGTTTTTTTTTTCAGAATATTCATTAATACTTTGCTTTCACCTGAGCTTTCCATGCTTCTGCAGACTTCAGTGGCTGTCTGATGCAACACTTCCTTTTACAACTACCGTATGCCCATGTGTGTCTAGAACTGTGTGTAGTGTGTGAGGCAGGGCAGAGAGTAATGGTAGTTGGTGGAGGTCTGACCAGCGCTCATGTCGTCTCAATTGCCCTGCAGCAAGGTGCCAGCCATGTGACATGGGTCATGAGGAAGCACCTCCAGGTCTAGTGACAGTGTGAAACTGCATGTAGACCAACCATAAAGAATTACTGCAGCTATACGTGTCGTCTGCCTCCAACACCCACGTCAGTCTTTATTGTTTCTTCTACAGTTAAAACAGTTTGATGTGGGCGATGTGGAGAGCCTGGTGGGTCGTTACTCCCACGTGGAGCACGGCATCAAGATGGACGGCCAAGCCTACCTACGACAGTTCTATAATGAACGGAGTCTCCACAAGCGGCTGGCCATGATTCGCCAGGCAAGGAAAGGAGGCGCCGTCACCCCAGAGGCCTACATCCACCTACAGCCATTCATCCTGAAAGGACAGGTGGACGTGAAGACGTACTGTCAGGTAATGGTACATGTGCATCCCACAGGGTATAAAGCTGAGGGTGTAGTGAATGAGAGGAGATAATCTCATGACAGGCTGTGCGATACGTGGTGTTTTCACCTGAATCTCATGCGACTGTCCAGGTGAGTGAAGCCAGCTGGTGCTACAGGAGCCAGGCCTGGAGTCTGTCCCTCAGCACTGGGGACCACTGGACTGGAGATATGATCTGGCTCGCCACCGGCTGCAAACTTGATGTCAAACAGGACCCGTTGCTTTCTGAGGTGATGAGGGAATTCCCCACTCAGGTGGGTTGGACATATAAATGCTTTTAAGCTATTTATGTGTGTATAGAAGTGTGGACGGGAACAAAAGAAACATTTTGGTTTTAAAATTACCTGAAGGATGGCGAGATAAGAGCAACGTATTTGCAACCTGAGCAAGGCAATATGAACAGATTCATGAACTGTGTCCGGCTTGTCCCTCCATGAAGGTGATAGATGGTTGGCCGTGCATATCAGAAACCTTACAGTGGGCAGAAGAGTGTCCGCTCTACCTGATGGGGCAGTACACCGCTCTTCAGGTAGGTCTTCTATAATGTGTTTTGGTCTGTACAATTATTTTACAGACAACGTGTCCCTTACGTTTTTTTCCCCCTCACACATACACACACAGGTTGGACCTCATGCAGTAAACCTGGCTGGCGGACAGGCTGCCAGCATGCGAATCGCCAAGGACATCATGAAGCGTCATCAGCAGGACGATGCAGACGCTTCTGAACTGAGTGGAGAGAAATCTAAAACTGAAGAATATATTCAACAGATGAAAGGCCTATTATGGCTTTAACTTTACCATTTAGCGTTTATGTGTGTTAACAGTCATCTATTCTTGATTATCCTGGTCAAAGGGGACTCATGATGGGCCTTGATTAAATGGATTGCACTTAAATAAATGCTGTTTTGTTGGGCGGGAACTATAACAACAATTCTATTTCAAATAAACACATATTCATCTTCAAATTTTAAACATTAATTACAGGTATATTCACAAAAATGTAATGACATGGCTTGGATGGAAAATCTGCATTTTAGTGTTTACAACATGGCTGATGTAAGCAAATATTTTACGGCAATAAAAAATGTATATAGAGAGTTTTTCTTATCTGAATCAAGGGTCCAAGGATTGAGGGTTTTGTATGTTATTCACATTGTAAAACCCTCTGAGACAGATCTGTGTTTATGGGCTGTATGTAAGTAAAATTGGCTGGGAGAAATAGCTTCAGCCCTGTGTAAGTGATGGTGTTACTCTTTAGTCACATTTGTATCGTGGGTTGTATGTTTAAAATAAATCTACTTTGGTGTTTTGTTGTATTGACGCTCGAGTATTTCTAGCTTACCTTTAACACAGTGGAAACATATTTAGCCACGCCCCCTGCCCGACTTCCGGGTTGTAAACAAGCAGAACAGTGTCGGGACTTGTTGTCTTATACTTTCAGGTAGGTGTCTGTTTTATTTCTAATGTAATTCAACGTTGGCAGTGAAGTTAAAACAGTGATGAAGGTGCTGTTCGTAACAGGTGACGCTACGCTTCCATTTTGCACAATTACAATATAATAAAATATGCAGTCAATAAATAGGCACCGTGCAGTAATGTTGAATTTTAAATATTATCGAGTCAGTGCTAACTAGAGGAAGATGAGATCAGATCTGCTTCAACAAGGTGCTCTGCTGCTACAGATAATTCAGTTCAGGAGATCCGTTTTTCAAGAAAAAACGATGGATTCCGACACGAGGGAGCGTGCAGCACCCAGGACAGAGATTATGTAATAGCTTAACATCATAAGGCAAGTGTCTCTGAAATAATTATAGCGAAAGTTGTGAGAAAGCCAATCCGTCAGCTGACTGCTCAGCAGCTGATCCGCTCAGCTGATTGCTGCTGTCAGCTCGGTTGGTCTGTGTCATTCGTTGTGGCATCTGGGCAGCTGTGACACTGCAACTTACTGAGAAAAGTATTTTGAAACCGGGGAAACACTGCGATTGCGTGACCTTTCCGGTTGTTTTGTCATATCATGTTACTTTGCAGTTTTTTATTTTGAAAATTTCCCCAAACAGGTTTCCCCTCTTCAGTCCCGTTTGGGTCCTTTTTGTCAGATTTTCACAACCAAAGAATTAAAACACAAACAACAATAACAGTTTAAATTGCAGTAGAGATTATACGATTATGCTTTGAGATCACTAGAAACCAATTTGAGATGTTTTGACAACACCCTTAAGACATAAATACTTTAGAAGTTTTATATAACTGAGCACAGGTGACTTGGAGATTCTTATTACCTGTCCTGTGTGTTTCTCTGCCTTTCACCCGCTGCATGCTGGGAAACTGTAGGCTCCACTGATAAAGAATAAGTGAATGAGGAAGTGGATGGATAGATGGACATTAAGCATATTATAAGACTGTGATAGTGATAAATAGATGAATAAATATGTTTAAGTTTGCTGTTTATGGCCCACAGTGGACCACAGTTGCCCCTGTATTATTAATAAGTCACAAACTTGTAAAAGTAGCAATATCAAAAGGTTTGATATGACCTTTCTTCTAGTGTTTACTGGCAATTTCACGAAGAGCTTGTACACAGGAAAAAAGATGGATATGTTGCCTCAAAACAAACCATTTTATTGTGTCCATAAATGCTTTTTATTGCCATTTTATCCTTGGTTCATGCACATTAAGGTATATTTTTATTGTAGTAGTGACCAGTGAAACCTTTCCCAGCACAATGAATGTGAGGAGAGTGGAGAGGACAGTTCTGAGCGTGGAGCAGTCAGAGGGAGTCGGTGCTCGTGTCCGCAGGAGCATCGGTAGAAAGGAGGTAAGTTCCTCAACATGTTATAATGTAGTTCAACTGTCAACCCTTTTAATAAAAACTCAACATAACAAGTGTCATTGTAATTCATGCAAAACTCTACATATTTTATTTCCAGCTGAGAAACATGGATCCTTTCTTGATGTTGGATGAGTTTCGAGTGTGCAAGCCGGCAGGGTTTCCAGACCATCCTCACAGAGGATTTGAGACGGTACGAGTATTTGATTATAATTTAATTATTATTTAAATTTAAATATATAATTTTAAGGTATTCCAAAGTATTTAGTGTAGCAAAAAATATTAAAATAAAGTTAAATGCAACATTTTGAGTCTGTAGCCTGTTAAATCAGTTTTTGAATAAAATGGGGGGAAAACAATTTCTGTCCTTATTTACAGTCCACTGATGTCATGTGACCTATAGGTCACCAGAGGTACTAAAGATATAAACCACATTATCAGCATCAGTTTATAAAAACATTTAATTTTAGACGATACAGAAATTTACAAGAGAAATATAAATGACCATGAATACAAAACATGCAATCACAGCTGAAACAATTAGTCAATTAACCGATTAGTTGAAAATAATCAACAACTATTTTGATAATTGATTAATCGTTTGTCACTTATAAGTTTGCCATCCATTTTTTTTTCCCATTAAAGGGTTTTTTGGGGGGAGTTTTTCCATATCTTAATCAAGGGTGTAAAGAAAGAGGGTGTTGTCTGCTGTAGGGATTTTAAAGCCAAAAATAGGCTAAATTGTAATTTGTGATATCATTGTGATACCAGATCAGTTGTCCAGTCATATCTGGGTCGCCAAGTTTGTGGTGGAAATTATATATTTCCCTGTAGAGAAACGAACAAATAAGATGACAATACAACAAACTGTTGTCTTTTGTGTATTTAATTAAGAAGAAGAATCTGTTTCAGCTGAAAGGACAGAGCTCACACACCGGAGTGCAGATACAGTCACATATTTATAATAACAAGTATCATAGTAACAGTACACAGGACAGACTGTTCTATCGCCCCACAACAACCTCCCCCTTAATATTTCAAAAAAAATTTAACAGTATTGAACTGGTGCAACTCCTTTAACTAAAGAACTAAAAAAGCAGCATGACAACAGAAGCACAGGGCCAACAGGTTTTACTGACCTGTTAAATTCCTACTTTGGTCACTAGATGGAGACAACAGAAAGTAAGCTGCAGTATCACTTTGTCTCCCTGAAATGATGATTTAGGTTTATAGATTTCAAAAATCACACAGAAAGCCAGAGATGTCAGAGATATAATATCTGCTGGTGCTGTTACATTTGCATGAGCTCCAGTTTAGTCCAGAAAGCTTCGTGTTAAAGATTTAATGATGACAAATCACAAAAAATTCCCCTATTTTGAAAGAGAGGAATTGCCCCCAGCTTCAGATGTATTTTTGTGGAACCATCCTTAGTTTAGCAGTTTTTTTTTTTCTAGGTGTCAAAGAGAGTTTAGCACCAAAGAGAGTCTTTCTTGACCAACGTTACTGACATACTGACATGTTGGCTCTCACAGTTGTCTGAAAACTGAGAGGTCAAATACACATGCAAGATCAAAATTTGTGATCACATTACTGCGGTAGTCTTTTGTGCATAAACATATTAAAAATTAAGCTCTACTCTACATTTTTTAATAAGTATTTCACTGAGTTTCTCCCCATAAACCAACACAAACCCTCTTCTCACATGATGAAGGTTTGCTTTTGAAGTTTACTGTTATGTGACATGGCCTCAGTGTTTAATTACATAATTTTGAAAACATTCTCATTGAGTACAGATCAGAACCCACAGCTTCCCTTCTGTCTTTATTTTCCACTTTTTTTTTTTTTGCATTTATTTTCTGTCTTTATTTCATGTCTGATTTTAGAGTGGTGTTGAAAATGAGTAATATGTGATTTAATTGACAGAGAAGTAAATAAAACAAGGTTGATAACTGAAATAACTTTTTCACTGGGTAAAAATGTCAGATTTATTGCTGGTTACAGCTTCTAAATGTGAGAATTTCAACACATTTGGATTTTTAGGCTGTTTGTGAGACAAATTAAACAATTTTAAGATGGGAATACGCTATCATTATTTGCATTTTACAGACTCATTGGTCAATTTGTAAATCAAAGAAATAACAGACACATTAGTTGCAGCTGTTGTCTAGAGTGAGGTTTTTACACCCTGTCAATATTAATTATGTTTATAAGATGGTTGTAATTGATTTGTTAGAATCACCTTTACTTTAAAGGTGCAATAATCAACATTTTTTACTAACAATGAATCCAATGACTGTGTGTTATGTGAAAGATGTCACTCGTAGTGACAAACCTATACAGAGAAATTTCAACCAAATCTGCAGATTCCCGTCAGCTCTACGGAGCATTTTATCACCTTCCAGCTGATTGTTTTGGTTTTACCGTCCACAGCTTTACTGTTTTGATCCAGCCTCATACCTCTCATGAACTTAATTTTCATAGTGGAGCAAGTGAGCACACTTGTTCAATGTGTTAATAGACAACTGTTTTCTAACATGTTAGCCATAATGCCTTTCTAATAATATATCAGTGTTCTTTCTACAGCTTGTTCCTCTGACCTGATGTGGCCAAATCAATTAATGCTGCTTTTAGTAATGACAAATTACATTTGAGCATGGTTTGGAAAGTGAATGGTTATTGAATAGTTGCACCCGTCAGTTATACAGTAAGTGATGCGCGTACTACTTACTCAGTTTTTTATTTTAATTCATCTTTAGAAATGGACAGGCTTTTGGTTTTGCCGGGGCTTCACTGGTTTCTGCTGTATGTCTGAATAAAGTGGGAGGATGTCTAATTTAATAACTTTTCATTTCAGGCCGCGAGCCTTGGGATTGGAAAATATAATACTTTTGCTCTTATTCTGGCTTCCCTTCTGTTAGTGTCTCTGGGAACCACTTAGGCATAAGCTTAATTTGGAAATGGCTTCATAAATAAATGTAACACTCTTTGAGCTTAATGCTGCATAGTAAATTCACCACTAGCCTGTCACATGTGTTTTTTTAAAATTATGGTTTACATCTGTAGGTAATGTGGCAGGTTGGACTTTAAAGTCGAACTTAAAAAAGCCAGATATTGTCCTTAGATTGCCAGACTTTCCTCCAAGTCTATTTCACTTGGCAGAACTTAAATCTCCCAGTGTGGTTGGACAGGATTAGGCTACACTCCCAGCATGCCTTTCAGCAGGTGTGTTTGCTCACTCTCACATGACTTTTGAAATCACACAGCTGCGGAGACAGATCACAGACCGCTCACTGCAGGGGCCCGAGCTTTCCTCCCTTAGACAGATGTTCACCTTTGAACCCATGACCCCACAATCAGCACTTCTCTTCCTGTCCTTTTAGTGTTGAAGCACATGGCCTGATTTAATGAAACCTGGAACATTATATTTCATTTAATGCAAAAAAAGTTTATTACTTTACGACAGAGCTGTCAAAATACTGCTTAAAAAAGACACAATAAATGGAAAAAATGCACCAATTCTTTATATCTGTTTTGAAATATAACTAATTATTAAGTCATATGTATGAATTTTGCAATAGCTGTTCATGCTACATATGTGTGCCTTTCCTCAAACAGGTAACATATGTTTTAGAGGGGATCACAGCCCATGAAGACCTCTGTGGCCATTCAGGACTACTGAAACCTGGAGATCTGCAAGTACTGCATAATCGCTCATTGTGTTCATTTTTATGATTTAAAAAAAAAAGAAATGGTTCGATATTTGGGGATTGACGCTTATTCACTTTCTTGCCAAGAGTTAGATGAAAAGATTGCTATCACTCTCATGTTTGTACGGTAAATATGAAGTTACAGACAGTTAGCTTAGCTTAGCACAAAGACTAGAAACAGAGGGAAACAGCTAGCCTGGCTCTGTCAAATTAACAAAATCTTCCTACCAGCACCTCTAAAGCTCACTAATTATAACCTGTTTGTTTAATTTGTACAAAAACTGAAGTGTAGAAATGACAATTGGAGTTTTACGTAGGGTTATGTGCTGAACTATTTACCTTCGGACAGAGCCAGGCTAGCTGTTTCTCCTAGTTTCCAACCTTAATACTAAGCTAAGCTAACCAGCTGCTGGCTGTAGCTTCACAGACATGAGAGAATGGCACTGATTGCCTAGCAACCTCACGGTGACGACAAGGCTCCTGGAAGTTACTGAGCCCAAGTAAAATCACAACAGGTAATTTTTACACTTTGGCTTTTGTACAAATTAAACAAAGAAGATATAACGTGTTAATTAGTGAGCGTTAGAGGTGCTGGTAGGTGGATTTTGTTCCCTTTGGACAGAGCCAGGCTAGCTGCTTCCCCCTGTTTCAAGTCTTTGTGCTAAGCTAACTGGCTGCTGGCTGTAGCTTCATATTTACCGTACAGACATGAGAGTGGTATCAATTTTCTCATCTAACTCTCAGAAAGAAAGCAAATAAGCATATTTGCAAAAAATGTCAAACTGCTCCTTTGACTTTGAAACTAATAAAATAGCTAAATGAAGTGGTTATATTTTCTGTTATTTCAGATTTTAGATACATTTTATCTAACAGTGTGATCATTGATATCTATCAGTCTAATCCTCTAATAGTAAATGTGGTAGATTTTAAGAAAGTCATTAACTTCAGAAGCATTCAGTCCACTTGCTGTTAACATAAATGAAACAAGACTTAAGCCTATTGGCATACAAATCCCCACAAACTCATTACATATGCATTATAATGTTGTGCACTCACACTAATTGGATATCATGCCCTGTGGGTTGTTTCCTGTTTTTTTAAAGTAGTAAAGTTACATTCACACACACACACACACGCAGGCTGCTGACTCAGCTTCAATCTGCAGCAGTTCAGTCAGTTCAGCTGAATTTGCTCTAACCCGCCATGTGCACCCTCTGCAGGCTCGGACGTCATGTTGGTCCTTCAGGGAAAGCTCACTGTCTCAGATCAAAGCAGGGTTTCATTAAAGGAAGTGGTGAAGACGGCTCGCCAACAGAGAAAATGTTCAAGAATATTCTCAGTAATAGTTTGAATTAATTCCACATCTGTATATATCCATTTTAGAAGAAAAGAAAAAAAGTCCTACATTTTTTACATCAATATTTTCACACACAGATTATTCTGTGCCCAGCTGAGCAGTCTTCATATTTTTATACACAAAGCCGTCTTTATCAGGACTTTATGTACCCAAACTGGCAGTTTATTTCCAAGTTAGACTGCATGTTTATTATATCATATAAGATATTTTCAATTTAATTTGAACTGCTGATGAATTTCATTTCAAACGCAGCACAGATGTGTGTTGCCTCTGTTCTCTGGGTTTCTCCTCTGTTGTATTCTGCATGTTTTATTATCCAGTAGATCCCTGACAGTAAATACCCAGCACATAAGCAGCAATAAAAGAAACCCAACAGCGCGATGAACATTCACAGATTGATTATCAGTGGCCAGCTGCATTAAAGCAAAGCTTGAGAGTGGAAATTTCCAGCTGGCCTAAAGGAGAAGCAGAGGCTGTTAAACTAAACTTAATTTCATCCAGTGTTTCGAATCACCAGCTGAAACCAGCTCCACATTTTAGAATTTATTTATTATATTTTTATATTCAGAAGCCTATCAGAAGCATGTATCTGTATTTGAACTGTAACTCAGTTCAAAGTGTTCTGCTGTCTTTCAGTGCATTTATGTGCTATACTAGGCTATAATCTCACTTTTGGAGAGTGGCTGTCAAACGGCATTGCATTTTCAAATTATGTTCAACCTGGAAGGTACAAATAAGCAAACAAGTTCAGTGAAAAGGATAAAACCGATGTGACAGCTGCTGGCATTGCAGTAGCCAGCTGTAGTTATATTTCATTATCATTCATTCATTCATTATTTATTTCACTTCAGTGTACACTTCCAACACAAAATTATACACAAAATATAAGCTACAATCTGTAACAACATATTACACATTGCATGATCGAGAAGAAGCAGGGAGAAGAAAAGTTTAATATTACTATATTATTATATTATTAAGTTCTCGTTCTCAAAACAAGTAACATAATTATTAATAGGTGACGACTTTATAATGCATCACTATACAGACAAAAGGTGTTTCACTGACAAAAACCTTCTGTGAAGTGGTACTTGTTGTGCTTCTGATTTAAACTAACTGCTAACATCAGCATGCCGACATGCTCACAGTGTCAACATGGTGATGTTTAACAGGTATAATGTTCACCATTATAGTTTAGCATGTTAGCATGCTAACATTTGCTAATTAGTGCTAAACACAAAGTACAACTGAGGCTGGGTTAGGATCACTGAAGTTATTAGACCTCATCCTGAGGGGGACATGGATGTCATGATGAAGCAGATTTCATCCAATAGTTGTCGAGACATTTCACCTTGAACCAAAAATGTCAAAATGGTAGCGCTAGATGAAAAGTTAGGGGGTAATTAGGATACATTACCTTGGTTCAATCTATCTTGTAGATATATATACCAAATAGTGAAATCCATGAACACCCTCAACATATATGTGTATGTGTGACATTTGTGATTGTGTCTTTAGTATATTTGAAATATGTCTCCTTATTCACCAGTGGATGACTGCAGGACAGGGGGTGGTCCATGCTGAGATGCCTGTGTCAGAGGAGCCGGTGGTGGGCTTACAGCTGTGGGTGAACCTCCCGAGACGAGACAAGATGGTGGAGCCAGCGTACCAGGAGCTTAAAGGCTCAGAGATCCCCAAACCCAGCCAGGGAGGAGTTACAGTCGCTGTGATATCTGGAGAAGCCTTAGGAGCAAAAGTGCGTGTTTGTTTGTGTGTGTATGTGTTTGTGTGTGTGTGTGTGTGTCTTTACAATTCAAACGAGGCAAACAGGAAAAACTGACAATGATATAAATCTGCATGCATTTGTGTGTGTGTGTGTGTGTGTGTGTGTGTGTGTGTGTGTGTGCGTGTAAGGGCATGCCTGTTAACCACACTCTTTGACTAGTGTGAGGTTAAGGAGAGTCTGTTTGAAAGGAGGAAACAGCAAACGAGGAGCAGATTGTCCTGGCCTGCGAGGGATGACTTGGTAGTGTTAGAGTGCTGACGTGTGTGGCTGTGTGTATGTGTGTGTGTGTGTGTGTTTGTACAATATAAAAAGGTTACTGCAGGGCATGACATCTATTTCTATTTCTCTTTATTTATTATATTTATACTGTATAAGGTTCATCTTTTTGTGTTTTTATTGATAATAACTAGATTTGTTTTTTAAAGAGCAGATTGGTTTAACCTCTCCAATTTTATGCCCCTACTTCTTCAAAAAAGAAAATGAACGTTTGCACTGTTGATGTCTTTGTCTTTGTCTCTTTTTCTTATTTCTCATTTTACTTGTGTTATTTTCTTTTGTACATTTTGTATGTAGCTTTGTTGGAGGGATTCTGAAAAACCACGTGATTATTAGTAGGTTGTCAAGCCAGATAACAAGATTATGTGGGTAGCAACAAAGCAATGCAGCTTTAACTCATTGTTCACAACCCATTTGCAGGGAACAGAAGTGCAGATGGTTCTGAAGTCGTAAACAAATAACCCTGACAGTCACTGGCGCCACTATTTCAAAGTTTGTTTTCTGTTTTATATAAAATATTTGAAGCTTGTGTCTCTCTCTCTCTCTGTGTGTGTGTGTGTGTGTTTGTGTGTTAGAGAAAGTAAGCATGTTTTTTGACTGCCTTTTTTTTCCTTTAGTCTAAGGTCTTCACAAGGACACCGACCTTGTACCTGGACTTCAGACTGCAGGCAGGGGCCCTGCATGTACAGCAAGTCCCCTCAGGTAGGAGAATAACATTTCTAAATGCACCGTAGTGTGTCTGAAAATGGTTGGCAGAGTGGTCTGTAAGAATGCTCACACAAAAGCATCTCATGGTTGCTTTGGGCTCTGACTGATCTTCAGCCATGCTCTTTACTTCCTTTTACTGGAAGCATATGTACTCTGAAGTGTCCTGTTTACCACAAACCTAATTGAATAATGTCCTCTTGTGTCAGGAAACGGAACAATGAGTGATACATTTGCAGTTTAACCTGTTCTGCTTACTTTTTATATAATCTTTGTTTGTTTTGTTTTTTTGGTGAAAAGCAGCAGAAAAAACACCTGATGACCTCTCTTCACCTTAAAAAGTAGTTAGTAGTAGAAGTTAAATTCACAATTAATAAAACGCACCCTTGCTCAATTCAACACACTCTGGGGTTTTGCTGCTACAGCTTTACTCTGTCTGGTATGGCCAGTAGCGTTTGGTGGCTAATGTTAGCAAACTTAAAAAAAAAGAAAGAAAAGGGTCAGTTTACATTCAGTGTTATTTACCAAATCGCACAGTTCATAGCATCCTAGTAAGCATCTGTTAATTCAAAATATTTCACCACACTATCAATAGTAAGAGTACTGTGCTTTGCACTTTACAGGCTCCGTTCACAAGGATCTAGGATTTTGGATCAAAGACTGCAGTTTAACTGGAGTTAGAGAAATGTGGATAAAATGTTATCAGCAGACATTTACAGTTCTTACAGAAACACCTCAGGGCTCGTAAATCGTGCAAAGCTGTTGGAGGACACGACAGCTCAGCATTTTACATTAACAGAGAGAGAGAGAGAGATGGAGAGAAAGAGAGCTTTGCAACACAAGGAACAGGCCAAACTCTTTCACATTTAAATTCACTGTTACTTCTGTATTCTGCCGCCCTCAACCTCATAATAATGTATATTTCTGTCACTGAGTGCTGAATTGGACTTTACAAAGTTGACCAAACCTCTGCTTTATTCTCATCTGTGAAGTTTTTGTTAAAAAGTTCACAATTAGCACACCCATATTCTGTTTATACTACAATATTGTATGTAAGTGTTAGGGGTAATTTCAGTTTCAGAGTTTTCCCTTAAGGAATAGTTTGACATTTTGGGAAATATGCCTATTTGATTTCTAACCGAGAGTTAGATGAGAAGATTGATACCACTTTCATGTCTGTACGGTAAATATGACGCTACCACGAGCAGCCAGTTAGCTTAGCTTAGCACACAGACTAGCAGCAGTGCTTTATAGTGAGTTTCAACTGTCCGGCCCACAACTTTACTGTTTTGTTTCACTCTCACCTCTCTCATAGCGCCATTTTTGGCCGGAGCAGGCAGCTGTTTTCAGAAAAAACGCTCTACAATCAATATTTCTCTTAGGAGTTGGTAGTGACCAAAAATAGAGCTACGGTAATGGTAATGTTTCTCCGTAGTTGCTGGATGTGTAAATAAGCAACTGTTTGTTAACAAGTTTTATTGCAGGTTTAAGAGCAGAGAACTCTTTTAAAATGGTTCACCTTATAAATATATATTTCTGTGTTTGACAGGATGGACTACATTCATCTACACACTATCAGGATCCATTCGTGCTGGTGAGTTTTGTCTGTTTAATGTTCCACTAAAAGAAAGGCCCTTTTTATTTGAACTTTGCAGCAAGAATTTATTTCCTTCATGAATGTATATATTACATCAGCTGCCTCATATTGTCCAACACTTCAGATTAATATAAGAAGAAGAAGATCACTAATAGCAGGGTGATATTCTTTAGTTGGATATGTGCACTCTTCTCAGTGTGTTTGATCACTCCCTCACTTCCCTCCCTGCTCTTCCTGCTGCCATATCTATGTAACAAATATGTGTGTGATCTCAGTCCAATTGCAACTTTCCTTCTACATTCAGCCAGAAGGGCCATGTGTTCCACTTTAAAGCCTGATGGGTTCATACTGTCACTAAACTATGATCCCTCCAGACTTTAGACCGCTTCAGTTCAATCTGAAATTTACCCAACATCACTGGAAAAATGATTGTGCTACTGTGTATAAAATATGACCACCTCAGAGTCTGGCTTCATATCAATCACCTCACTCACATGTTATAACTACTCCCTAGTGTATCAGAGTTGCTGTTTGGCATTACACTGTGAAATACTGCATTTCCTGCTTTTTGGACGACGTTGCGTGATCAGGGAATTCCCCTCGCATGAGAACAAACCCTTTCAGACAGTGGACTCATTTTCAGAGGCTTTCTTGGTTTGTTGAAACCTGTTGTTTTCAGTCTGAATTCCCCATTTTTATTATTCGTTTCATACAATTTCATTAAGATTTGATTGCTCTCCATCGTTACACTGCAGGATCTCTCAGATTAGTTGTAATTGCTGGCAGATGTTTTGACGACACGAGAGGATGAAAATGGCTGCTAAGATTAAAGAAGTTATTTGAATCTTAAATCTCCGACTCTACATGTAGTCTGGCCAAACCAAACAAACCAGCTGGCTTTGATGGATGTGCTGACCACACGTGGAAGTGTCTGGCTTTCCCAGCATTTAGTGTCAGTACTGTAAGTGTTGCTGCGTGCAAACAAAGTGCTAAACCAGGTCAAAATGTCTGAAACATGCAGGTGCCTATATTTCAATTGAACTCACAGTGGTTTTGTTGTGGTACATAGACCTGTGGTATCCTGAAATACTTTGTGAGAAAAATCTTATTATTATGAATGATGCACATGTCTTCTCATAAACAGCAAGTAAGCTAGTTTTGGGTGAAAAATTAAATAGTAATACCAATGTCTGAACAGGTTTCATCTAATTTTCCTCCCTATGGCTCCAATTGACCATCAAGACCAATGGTGTTTTTGTTTTCCCCCAATCAGAAGCTCCTACTCCCAGAAGTCATAGATTCCCATTTGTTTTCAGAAATACATAAAAAAGAGCTCAAAGACCACAAACCCTAATCAGTCATCTTAAATAACATGTTCATTGTGTGTTTTTTCCCCTAACATGACTTAAATGTCCCATTTTGCCAGAATTGAATGTGAAGAACGGTCCCAGCTCGACATTTCATTTTCTCTTTCATTCCACTGTCATTACAATTAACGGTAATAATGTTCAGTAATTATGTGGTGTTATGAGGTGGAATATGTTCGAGTCGTTTTTATCGTATTTCTGAAAATAATGGGATCCCGGGAAATTAAGTGGTACACTTTCTTAATGGGAAAATGTACCACCTAATGTCACTATTGTTATGCAGACAACAAAGCAGGTGGACCCAAAAGCAGGACGCGGAAATCAGGCTGGCTTTTCAGAAGTTTTAATAAAAGTTGCAAAGTTCTTACGATCAGGTTCATCCAAAAACAAGGAGCATGACATGAAGTGTAGGAGACGATCTGGCAATAGGACAAGGGAGACACGACAACATATACACAAGAGGTAATGGGGAACAGGTGGAAACAATTTGGGCGGGGCAGACAATCACAACGGCAGGAAACACACAAAGGCAGGAAGTAAAGGGACCTGAAACAAGAGGGAAGGTTAGACTTTTCAAAATAAAACAGACAAGCCAGAACAGGAAACAGAAACATGACAGACATGGAACTTAACATAACTGACGAGACATAACAACTATGAAGAAAAGATAAAAAGACATCAGTGTTGCAGTCCTGTCAAGATGTAAGTGGTACAGAAATGTGAATATTAGGTTGAGTCGGGTTTAAGTCAATTGAAAACATAATGAAGTAGGTGAAAAATGCTGTCAGCTACTCACTCACAACCACAAAAAGTTTAAAACGAAGTGTTCCAGCGTTGATAATAAGGACAAAACTGTGAACGTTTTGTTTTGTTTTCAAGGCCCAGATGAGGAGCAGCAGAAGGTAGAGCCCCATCACACTGTGGTGTTTGGAGATGGAGACTGTGTCAAAGTGGAAAACAAGGTGAGAGAAACGCCCCCCTATGGAAGCTGAAAATATTTCACACTGTTAGTCATATTTAGGATTTTACTGATGTGTTTGTTTGGTGACTTACTTACTTAATATTACTTAATAAGGCCACAATGAGCTTCCTACATCGTTTCCTCCATCTCAACACAACCTTTGGTATGCAGTCCGCCTCCATTGGAAGTACATGGCCCATCTTAGTCGCCTCTGCCTTATTTCAGTGATGATGTCCTTGCCTTTGTTTTTTTCTGTTCCAAGGTTTTAATCTCGTTAAGATGTCACATAGCCTTCTCAGGTATCTTTTGTGGCATCCCTCAATCTTTTTAATATCAGCTTTGGTTTCCTGCCACCATTCAGAACCATTCAGTTACATTAGGATGGACATGACGTTGCTCTTATATTGATAGACCTTTGTTTTTAGGCTTGGATGTCACCCTGCGCTTTCCCTAATTTTATTTGATGAGCTGTTGTACCTGTTATTCTTTTCATCCATGTCCAGTTTTTCCATCTTGTACTTGGCATTTAGTTTTACACTCTGGTTAAATCTTGCTGACATAAATCTTAGTAGTCTTGCTTGCATCAGAGCACTCTTGTTTGTTAATTGTTCCCAAATTAATCAGATTCATTCAACTTTTTATTCAGCTCCACTTTTTTTCCCCCTGGTTTTGATCAACCTCTGATTCAGACCTGTGGTTCCAGACCTCTTTGGCTTGTGACCCCTTTAAATGGAGCAACTGTACACCCCTTCACAGTTTATTGTCTTGTTGTGACCAGGATGATCAAAAAGTTATTTTTCCTTCTCAGATTGTTTAATATGAAGGTTTTAAGAGGCCCCCATAAAGGTGAAAATATCCAATATTTCACAAGACAAAATCAAAGCTTAGACAAACATCTTTAATGATCTTGTGACCCCACAGATTTATCTTGGGACCTATTGGGGGGTCACTCCACTTCACACACAGACACAGATGATAGCACTGCCTGTTGTTTCCTCCTCAGGGCTCTGAAGTTTCCCATTTTGTGCTGATCGCTGGAGAACCAATCAAAGAGCCTGTGGTACAACACGGTACGCCATTTGTGTTATTCCCTCCACTGCACAAAAGAAATGCTTGATGTGTTTCAGAAGTCACAAACAGATCTTAATCAATACCTGTAATGTAATACTTTCCTATGTTGTGTCTGCCCTTCAGGTCCATTTGTAATGACCACAGAGGAAGAGATCAGACAGGCTGTCAGGGACTACCAGGCTGGCAGAAATGGCTTTGAAAGGGCCGTAAACTGGAGGTCTAAGATCAGAGACTCTCTCTGAACACTACGTGTTGCACTCTTGTCCCTGGTGAAAAATGTTTGCCTTAGTTGTTTGCTGCTATAGAAGCATATTTAAAGAGATGTTTGTTTTGTGAATATTATGTAAAAATGGCAAAAGATAAATGTTTGAAAACGTGGGTATTTTTTTTTCAGAATATGTTCTGTATGTGTTTACAGGACATTTAGTATTTTCCAGCGTCTATTTTAACTCGTTACATGTCCACGTGCTTCATGTGGGAGTGGACGATATGCCCCATTGTAAGCAGTGTAGTAGCTTACCCCATCGTCCTTGTTAAATATAGATTTTTAGGGAAAAATGTGCTTTTAACTGCTCTCCACTAGCCTTGTTAAATTTAAGCTTTATTACATTTTCCTTCTGCGGTTTGAAATAACACTGTAGCAGAGCTGTTATGAAATTTTGAAACTATGTGCAAGTTTGTGCTTTCACGCACTGTTGTTATGAAGATAATTTAACAGAATTTAATTAAGCAGAAGTATGAAGGTTTTACAAATGTTTTGCCACATAATTTGCTAAAGAGACATTTATGTAATGTATCCAGCTGCTGTCAAACAAAAGGAATCAGTTTTCCAGCTGCTAGTTACCACATGGCCCCGAAAACCAAAAGCCTTTACAGACCACATTAAAATATTGTAATATATATATATATGTAGATATGGTTTTGCATGTTTCATAATTATTATAAGCAGATAACAGAAAAAATGCACAAGCTGCTGTTTCTCATTTGCATACAAATTATGAATATTGTTTTCATGTTTCCTCCATTATGCATGTTCCTGGCAGATTACATCCTGAGTCAAATGGGCCTGGATTGGCGAGTGGGTGGGGTGTCGGTGGGACAGGGGTGGTGCTGGCATCTTATTTCCCCTCACACGTTACGGAGGTCTGGATCACATTTAAAACACATGTTACTGCTCTTCGGCTGTGTGCGGTTTGGCAACTCCGGAGGAAAAGACACTGATAGGGGATTTAACAGGCAGGGGACTTGATCACTTGACAAACAGACATTAAAAAAGGAAGACGGGAACAAACAAGCAAATAAAAAGGCGCTCTTTGAGGCAGCAGGACCAGCAGCAGTGGGAGTGATAAGGGCAGACACCAAGACAGACAAAGCTTGTCAGAGCTTTTTCAGAATTAGCCCGTTAGAGGAAGGAACTGTGTGGCTAGTCTTGCACCTCAGGGCCTTTTTACATGGACTAACCACAGTAGGATCTGAAGATCTGAGGACTGACTGAGGGGTTTAGTTTAACATACAGATATTGTAACCACTGAAATAAGCAGTTGAGGGAAGCCAGAAGTCAGCGGCCCTTTCAAGAAGTGGGAATATAAAGAAGAAAAGAGTTTGAACACAGAGGAATTTGATCAGATCCTCTAGCTAGAGGCCCTGAAATATCTCACAGGCCTTCAATCCATTTGGACAAAAGAGAGTGCGCTGTGTCTTCAAGGGAATCCTGACTTTTCTTTTTTCAGCTTCTAACTTCTTGTAGCCTCGTTATTTAACTGGACACCTCAGGTTTTGCATCAAAGCTTCTGCTGTAAGAGGTGCATGTTTTAAAGCCTCTTTAGCCTCCTCCATTTGGCTCGTGGCTGTCTGGGCTGCTGTGACAGGTTACGTCTGGCTTACACACACACATACACACACACACACACACACACTCTACTGTGCAGCTGGAAGATCAAGACTTTCTGTTGCACATACCTGCACTGAGAGGACTGAGTGTGTGTGGTGTGAGGGACTCAGCTGGTCTGGGAAACTGAGTCAGAGAGGCAGCCAGCTCTAAGTGCTTTATTCTGCCAGCAGTAAAAGGAGACTAGTTCATAACTGCTTAGTGCTTCTCAGAGACAGCAGAGCAGAGCCAAGGGATGATGATGAAGATGAAACGGACTCTGTGCAGAATCTCCTGCTTGGTGACTCTGGTGGTAGAGCTGAGCTGGATAAACGTGGGCCACAGCATGCACAGAGAGGGAGGAAGTCGGGTAAGTGTGGCATGAAACCTGAAGCGTAAATATCAAAGCAGCAACTTAAGAAGCCTCTTGCAATTCACTGCTTTTTGTAGCTGATGTTTAATGACAGATTTTGCCAGAGAGCGGAACACAGCATTGCTCTTATATTCTTGATGCATTCAGGGCTTGGTTTAACTTGTTTTTACAGTGTTGTGTGGCCTCTTTCCTCCTTTCATTCATTATCTCATGAACCTCTCTCTTGACTGGTTGCTGCCGGTGCAGTACATTCACGTGCTCACTGTTTTCTGTC
The DNA here is from genome assembly GCA_008360985.2 of Macquaria ambigua. Taxonomy (NCBI): domain Eukaryota; kingdom Metazoa; phylum Chordata; class Actinopteri; order Centrarchiformes; family Percichthyidae; genus Macquaria; species Macquaria ambigua. The sequence goes on from VMKM01002055.1 coordinate 77,702, forward strand.
CATTGAAACCAAAATAGACAGTAATAGTGTGTGCACTTACATGTGGCTAAAAGAGAAAATGCACGACAACATCTGAGTCAGAGGGATTATTGAACCACTTCAATCGATTTTTCTTTATCTAGCTGTCATTCATCTCCATCACTTTTATCTCTCCCTGCTCACTCTCTATTTAAAGTCCCCCTATCTTTACCTCACTTTCAATTCCTGTCATCTCTCTCCCAGGCGCTCTCCCCTCTCTGTTTCTCATTAGTGGGTCTATCCCCTGGTAGAAATTGCAGAGGGGAAACCTCCCTATTTTCTGTTGTTTCTCTGATTTAAGTAGAAGCAGTCAGCCAGCCAACCTGCCCCACCCTCCATTCTGCAACACACTGAACACATCAGAGGGCTCAGATCATTAATTGTGCAATATTCTTCCATGACTGTCTTCTCTGACGTGCCTCCAGCCCGGTTGTAGACCTACCAATCCAGTATCAGGCTTTGGCTTTAGCTGCCTGAAAAATGAGCCTGGGAAGTCCTACATTTGAACTCCTCTCCCCTCTCCTGCTCAGATAGATCACACCCTTGGCTCTCTGAAATTTCAACAAGTTAAAGCAAAAACAAAACAGTAAAAATCTTTCACACAGGACATCATTTTGGATTTAGTGCAGGAGATTACATTTCGTGTAAAGAAAAAAAAAAAGATAAATTTAAGTATTGGACTGCATTTTATAACTTATGCAAACCATACAGTTCAAATCTATTCTGCTTCCATTTTGTTCTGGTTTATGTCATCATGGGAACATTGCCCTTCTGTGGTAGCATGACAGGTGGTTTATGGTATCACAGCTGAATCACAGCTCTTCTCCTCTCTATGGAGAGGTGCCAAGGATAACCTGATACTTTAAACTGTGTGTCAGTATGTGTGTGCATGTGTACATGTGTGCTTTTAAGTGGATGGTACTGCTGCCTTCTCTCAAAGTGCATGCTGGTGTTAAAAGTGCTATTTTTCAGATGTCCTGGGTTTAAATCCAGCTGCATGTCATCCTTCTACTGTATATAAATGCACACTCTTTGGTAGCAGGGTCATGAGACTTCAGAATGAGCAGTGTTCAGAGACAGACACACAAATCTGCTGCTGCAGCTGTTGATAATCACACTCTGACTAATGGGTGTGACATCAGGCCAAGTGCCCCAAGTCACTCCACACTACAGCAAACATCACATCAACTCAGCCTCAGTGTAAGGCACATATTTGCAGAAAATAATGCACATAATGTAACTATAAATGCATTTAAGTTTAATACTTTTTTAACAAGACTAGGAGAGTCTGCAGACACTTTAGCGGCTCTGTGAGGCTGTTTTTAGGCACACAGTTTTGAGCTAAATCACAGTGACAATGCTAACATGTCCAAAATCACTCCTGATTTACTAAATAGTGCACTACATTTACCCTCTGCCATTTTAAGTGTATGAATTCTGAGTGTGAAATATGACCACGATATAGTGCCTTCAAAAAGTGCACAATAAAACAGAAAAAATACTGTTGTGCAACTCCACAGCTGTGATGACACAAAATTACGCAAGTGTCCGAAATCTCAATTTACTGCCCACTGCTGAGTAAAATATTTAGTGTCTGTTATAGAGGGAGTAGTGAATGAGTGAACAAGTGATTTCGGACACAGCCCAGGTTCACCACCTTAGTTTAGCCTGTTAGCACGCTAACATTTGCCAATTAGCCCTACACACAAAGTACAGCTAAGGCTGATGGGAATGTCAATAGTTTTGCCAGTATTTGCTGTAAATCAAATTATTGGACAAATTGAAATTCTGACCTGATGCTGACGCTAGAATAAAAGTTAAAGAATCACCAGAGTCACCAAAATGTATCCTTTAGGGACCTTGAATATCTGTAGCAAATTTCACTGCAGTCTATCCAATTGCTGTCAAGGCATTTCACTCAAAACCAGAAATGTCAACCTTGTGGTGGCGCTAGAGTTACAGTCAGGGGATCACCAAAATCAGTAGGATCCATCCTGGAGGGACAATGAATGTTTATACAAAATTCAATGACAATCCATCCAATAGGTGTTGAGACATTTCACTCTGAACCACAAATATCAAATGCTGCTAGCATGGCTAAAAACATTTAAATTTCCATCGAGGATTCTTTGGTCTTTTGATGCATGATTATTGTCCTCTGACAGAGACGTGCATATTCTTCAATACGCCTTCAGTAATCTTCTCTAATGCTACCAATTTGTCATCATAAAGGCTGTAGACTAATTATAATCATTCCATTTATTTTCAATTGAGTTAAATAAATGTGTAATTTTAGAGGGGAACATAATTTCTATCCCAAAACAACAGACACAGTGACATCACACAAGTGATACTGAGACCAACAGTTTTTATGTTAATGTGAAACATTAAAGGATGATTGACTGTGATCCCTGCAGGTAATGAAGCAGTGGGAAAGGAAGGTGCGGTCAGCCTCCAGCCTGGACGAGCTGCTGAGGCTCGCAGACTTTCCCGACTGGAAGTTGTGGAAGTGTCGTCTGAGACTGCAGCAGCCAGAGACCCTCTCTTCTCCACCCTCAGTAGGCTCACACCGCTCTACACGCTACGCCGCCGAATCTTACAGCCTGGAGATACTTAAAGGTTGGATAAAACATACAGTACATGTTGCGTACGAGTAATGTGTGTATGTGTGTTGATGTGGTTATGAACATTGTGTGTCTCTCATTTAGCCATAGATGAAGAGTGGCAGCGGACTCAGTGTATGCCAAGGGAAACGTGTGTCGACGTGGCCAAGGAGCTCGGCACCGACCCCTCAATGTTCTTCAAGCCACCTTGTGTTTCCGTCCACAGGTTCGTTTAACATGAAACCAGATCCAGAACTTTAATATTGATCACCAAGCTCAATGCTATGGCACCATCCCTGTATCGTACCTAACACTCAAGGTGACAAAACGTCTCAGCAGTCATTCATGTGACATCAACATATTCAGTGTTGATGCTAATGTGGAAACAAATGTTGAAACAATGTCCATAATTTGACAAGCCTGCAGAGGTGCTTTAAAATATTTGGAGGTCCCAAACAACAAGCGCCTATCAAACACATATTGTGTTTAATATGATCTCTTTAATATCAGTTCAAAACTATGTGTAAAGCTGTTTTAATATGTGTTTTAAAGCACATTGTTAAAGGAATAGTTCAGCATTTTGGGAAATGCGCTTTCTTGCCAAGAGTTAGATGATACCACCAGCAGCTGGTTAGCGTAGCTTAGCATAAAGACTGGGAAAAGGCAGGGGGAAACAGCTAGCTTGGCTATGTCCAGAGATAACAAAATCCACCTACTAGCATCTCTAAAGCTCACTAATGAACATGTTATATCTTGTTTGTTTAATCCGTAGAAAAACCAAATTGCAAAAATGTCACGTTGAGGTTTTAGGGGCGGGTTATGTGCCGGACTATTTCTTGGCCGGCAGCAGTGACTTCCTGGAGTCTTGTCTTCACCGTGAGGTTGAGGTGACAACAAGATTAGCATTTGTACGGATTAAACAAACAAGATATAACATGTTAATTAGATAGATTTAGAGGTGCTGGTATTGCTGGATTTTGTTTCCCACTGTTTACAGTATTTGTGCTAAGCTAAGCTAACCAGCTGCTGGCTGTAACTACATATTTATTCAAAATGTCAAACTCAGTCAGTCTGAGTCAGTTACCATCCTTTCAGTCATGTGTTTGTACATTTATTTATCAGGATGATTTCTTTTTTCTGTATACATATCTGTATAGATTCAATTTGACCTTTGACCAAATATGATCTTTTAAATATAAAAAAAACTCCCATAACATGAAAAGCCTCAACTGCTCAGAGTCAACTACAACAACTTAAACGTTTTTTTTTTTTTTTTGCCATGCAAATCACTTTACCCAGGTGTGAATTTGTTTTCCTACTGACAGGTGCAGTGGCTGCTGCAATCAAGAGGGCATCACCTGCAGAAACACAACTACTGTATATGTGAATAAAACTGTGAGTGACCAAAATCTCAGATGATAAGTGGATACCCTTTTGACCTTTTTATTTAACCTTTTTCTGAGGGTTTGAGTATTGTAACAGCATTTTTAGCAGTCAAACACTCTTACACCAATATCTCTCTCTCTCTGTGTGTGTGTGTGTGTGTGTGTGTGTGTGTGTGTGTGTGTGTGCGTGTGATTCTGTGCATTTCAGGTCCTAAGTGTCATTCCATTCAAGTTCGTACCAGAACCTGTGCTAATAAAAGTAGCTAATCACACAGAGTGCAGGTGCATGGAACCCGCCATAATACGACGTAACGCTCAACCTCACAGGAGCAGTGGGTGAGTCCAAAACCTCAGTCAATTTTATTCCTCAACTGAATTTGGTATGATGTTTTAGTTTTAGTTTTTTCTAACCCATCTGGTTCATCGGCAGCTGCTCTTCGATGGGCCAGCTGTCAGAGACAGAGGACTCCAGGAGACTTTGTGCCAGTGGGTTGATTTGGGATTGTTCAACTGACAGATGCATACCTTACCCTTCCAGTACACCAGGTGTGTGTGTGTATTTGTGTGTGTAAGTGTGTGTGTGTGTATACTGTCTTTGTGACTTAAATGCACCATTATTACCTCCTGCTTAGACTTTCCACTCAGTTCATGGATGCCCGACTGTGAGATAGATGTGGAGCGCTGTGACTGTCTCCCTAGACCCGTGCCGACTCTCCAGCCAAGACCGACTCATCGCTGTGAACTCAACTCTTCCATCTGTGCCCACAGGCATCAACGTTTCGATCAAGCCTCCTGCAGGTGGGCCAGAGAGAACCTGTTTGTTCTGTGTAAAATGGAAATGTTGAGAGGAAAATGTTATCCATTTCTGAAGCTCGTGCTGAGTTTAGGTTCATCCAGGGTGAAGGCTTGCAGAGCGGTAGACTTCCTGAGCTCTGTTGTGTCTGAATTCATGCATATTTCATACTTCTAAATGATCCCTCTTTTATTCACAGATGCAAATGGCCCAAGTAGAAGTCCGCTGGGGAAATAAATTTATGACAACCTGCGCGCCAAGGATGTTTGGAGGCAGAGAAAAAAGGCTCATAATTTATTTACAGTCCTATTTATGCTGATCGCTTTGACTAATTAAGATATTAACCCACATGACCATGTTAATTGATTCTTCTTAACATGCTTACTTTACATTTCAAGCAATGTGTAAAGTTTATGATTTGTACATTTGTTCTTTGTGCACTGAATATGTAGTTTATATTAAAAGATTATTTTTATAATTTGAATTTGCTTTGAATTTATGAATTATTCGTATAACTTCTGATGGACATTTCACCAATATAATACTGTTTTCTTAATCTTCACATACTCATTTCCTCTTGTTATTCAAAATAATTGAGTACAGAATTCACCTGTATGTTGAGCTTGCCTTTAGAGAATGCAAAACACAACACAACACAAAAAAAGTTTTCTAACTTGTTGCATGTTTCATGGGCAATAGGGGCTTCTGAGTTATGACATGAAAAATGAAGTTGTGAAGTGAATAATACCCAGTAACGATAAGGGTATTGTAGCCTGATAATCTTGTTCCATCTTCAAAGTCTATAAAAATGATTCATCCTCGTTGGACGTTGTCATGTTTTATTGTTTAACAACATTGAATCAAAGGGGAATTCATGTGTTATTTGTGACTCTGATCCAACAGAAAAAGATCGTTTTCATGTCAAAGTAAAAACAGATTTCTACAATGTGATTTAAATTCATTACAAATGTAAAACACAAAACACTTGTTTGCCAAAGTATTCAGCCCCTTTAATAGGATACTAAATCATCACTGGTGCAGTCAATCTGTTTTAGAAGTCACATAATTAATTAAATGGAGATCATCTGTGAGTAGTCAAGAGGTTTCAAGTGATTATAAATATGCCTGCATCTGGAGGACTTGTATACAGGGAAAAGTCTGGAGGAAAACCGTATGCAGTCTGCAAGAAACCTTGGGAGAAGATTTGTTTTCCATCAAGATAATGACTCCAAGCATAAAGACAAAGCTAAACATGAAATGCCTTAAAAAAAAAACGTTCCATGTCTCAATCAAATTAAGAATATGTGGCTGGACTTGAAAAAAGGCTGTTTGCTCACGACCCTCATGCAACCTGACAGAGCTTGAGCAGTTTTGCAAAGAAGAATGGGGAAAACTGCAGCATCCACATGTGCAAAGCTGATAGAGAGATACCTATCCACACAGACTCGAGGCTGTAACTGCTGCCAAAAGTGCATCTACTAAACACTCACTTGGAGGGGTTGAATGCTGTACATACTTTTCGTAGACACTGTACAAGCAGCTGTTTTGCTGACATGAGATCTGCTGCACTGCTATCTATTCACTATCTGAGAATCTCTTGTTGGCCAGATAGTGGCAAAGAAGATAGAAATCTACACCTCCATATGTTCTGTATTTGATATATGTTAAGTATTTGAGCTTCCAGGTGAAACATCTTCTCTAAGACCTGCAGCAGCAATGACGCAGCCGTATTTACAGAGTGGACTGTAAATATGGCTTCTCATAAAACAGGTGCCTCATTCGTAAATGTGTTTCATTTACTCTTGTTGCTTGGTGATTGTATTGATTTCCAGTCTGGTATTACTATCTTTTTTTCGCCGGCAGTACTGCTGATCAATAAAATTGCAAACATTAAACTCCCTCCTTTTGTTGCCATCAGAACTGATTTTGCACCCATCATTATATGGCAAGATACCATAATGTTTTAATGTCATCGTGTCCCAGATCTCCTTTGGATACAAGGTGTTTGTGACTGAGCAATTCCCGTTGCTCTAAACATTAAAAAGTATGAGTGCTCCTGCTCCTCTGTCATGACAGCCCTACCCTGCCTTCCTTTAAGAGCCATACAGGCTGTCAGCTAGGTCAGATTTAAAAGTGTCAGCAGTTGGAAATGACAGGCAGAACCGCTCTCACCTTTTAGTCCTCTCATGGCATTAAGCTTTTAACTCCTCAACTGATCCTGCCCTAGTGGTAATAAAACAAAAATTTAAATGTGATTTTGAATATGTTTCATACAACGATTTAAATTAGTATTTGAACACTGCATATTCCAGATTATATGATGATACCAAAATACCAAACAGGCCTGAAGTTACAAGGAGTTTTGTCTCCCCCTTGCTGCACTATTTGTGTACTCCTGTTTTCTCACTGTTCCTCACCATTACTTGGAGTACAAACACCATTACAAATGAACTGTTGCAAAAAAAAATAAAAATAAAAAAAAATCCCTGTGTTTATAGTTTCCCAAATACCAAAGATTAAAATCCCTATTTAATGCATTAAACTTCTTTTTGTTTATTCAGAGTCATGTATTGAAAATATAAAATAAATGAGACTAACAGATTAATTTAAAAATAGGATGTTATGATCTCTATAAAACTGAGTACTCAATGTCTATGGCAACAGTCTATTAAAGGTGCCGTGTGGAGTTTTCTTGTAAACAAACAAAAGTTATGTTTACATTTACAAAATGCATTGTGTGGATCCAAATAATCACGTTGGAATTAATTCCTTCCACATAAAACATTTGCAGTATTTAAAATCCTGCATTGGTTAAATCCATGTTTACTAGCTTGCAATCTTTTTCTTCCCTGCCTTTGTTGGCACATTGCAGCATATCTTGCCGTGTTACCACCACCTGTAGATCAGTGGTACAGTGTGAAGTCATTGGTGTACCGCGGGATACACGGGGACCCACTCACAAACAAACTGCTCCATCATGGTACTAGACATCAAAAACACCACAGGGTACCTTTAATTCCCTATGTGTTCAAAATAATCGAACAACTGCGCATCAACTTAGACAAAAATGAATAGATATGAAGGAAATACAAACAATAAAAAAAGGATCACCTGACTCAAAAAGTCAAATCTAAGTCAAAATCATCTTCCATCCTGGTTTTGGAGTAAAAGTGTAAAAGGTCACATTGGGGTTTTAAGGGGTGTTATGTGTGGGACTATTTCTTAGTGACTTCCTGGAGTCACCATGGGGTTTTCAGGCAACCAGCAGAGACTCTAGGAAGTCACTGCTCCCAACCAAGAATAGTCCCCACATAAAACCACATGTTTATTAGGCTGCGATAAGATCTGATGTCGGGTGTAAAGCCTGACTACCAATCGGCACTCCAGCTCATCCCAAAGGTGTTGGATGGGGTTGAGGTCAGGTCTTTGTGCAGGCCAGTCAAGTTCTCCCACATCGAAGTCTGAGAAACATTTCATCTGTCTGTTGTTGCATTAAGATTTCCCTTCATTGGAACTAAGGGGCCGCTACCAAAATAGCCCCACACCACAAGTATAAAAGCGTACTTTTGGCTGTATGATATCAAACTGGGACCAGAGGAAAGGTCTGTGGCACACTTGCTTCAGTCCATCTGAAAGATCTGTGGGAGATTTTCACACATTTTCACAAAGACACTGTACGTCATTAGGTTCTCTTTAAAATCTCCAAGGTGCCCAAATAGCCCAAAAATAGTTAGGAACATACAGTTGCATATTACAGGACATGAAATTGCATGTCATTTTACCCCAACGTAGCACAATGGGTGAAAAGAAAATGATGTATGCTTCATCATGAAATAGTTTTCTTTAAGGAAGTTAGAAAACACGTAAGGAAACATCAAAATGCTGGAAAAAATGAAATTCCCATCTTCATTCCAACCAACAATAGCAAACTTATTAAGGTCGGCAGATTACAAAATTGTGGACTACAAAGTTACGGAAATAACAATGTTATGTCACATATAAAATGAAAATACCACATCCAGTTTATCTTATTCTCTTTGTGTTATTCGAAGCCTGTTACTCTTTGTCCTTAATGCACCCATCTCATCTTTGCTACTTTGCAATTGTTACTTCCTTTACAACATTTCCTTATACCTCATAAGAGTAAAAAAAAAAAAGACAATGTACATCGTTATTGTTATATGCATTTTTCTGAACACATATAACATACAGACATTTAAAAAAAACATTTCTTGCTCCAAAATATATATAATTATAGAGGGTAGCAAGAATCAGTTTGAACATCTTGAAATTCAAATTAAATTGAAATAAAGGCTGTTGGGTGGATTTAGTGTATGTGAAAAATGGATCCTTCAGATGTGTAAAATGTGTAAGCCCGAAGACATACAAACGAAGATATTAACCATTACCATTAGGATGGGAATCTGTTGATGTTATGTGTTGCTCTCTAAGTTTGTATTGTTTGTCACCAGGCAAAATTCACTGGGAGATCTGAGCCATGGCTCAAAGACGGAGGGAAACTAGCTTGCTATAGACTATGGGGCTATGGAGGCATCAATGTGAGCGTGAATGATTGTGTATGTGTAAGACCTGTGATTGACCGGCTTCCAAGCCTGGCACTTAAACGTAACAAGGGTGCCAACCACATATGGATCAATACAGTGTTCAGGGAACAGGTATAACACCTACACACAACACCAGCCTTTAGAGTGACTGTGTGAGCGGTTCAGGAGGGCTGGAAGTGTTTTTGCTTCTAATGTCTCTCTTTAAGGTCCTGTTCATACAGAGATGCTTCACAGGCAAATGGAAAAAGCTTTGTTGATGTATTTCATTACTTTTTTTGTGTGTCTGTGACATGAACTAAAAATTGATTTTGTAGGGATTTTGATTTTCTTTCTTTTATTATCACCTTACATAGAACATTTATTATAGCATAGTTTTTAATGTTGTCACTTTAATGAACTACTGCCTTTGCAAAAATTGCACTTGGTGAAAATAAAGATATAGCCCAATACTAATCACAGATATCGTGAACTTCTTAAAGTCCCCCTCTGTCACTTGGGTGTTTGAGCGTCACTGTGCAGAATGATGTATGTGCAGAGTTTGAAAAACAGATCAAACTAAAATTATTATTCAAAGCAGAGTAGTTTTATATGTCTTAAACATGTCTGGAGGGGATCTTAAAACAATTAATGAACTTGATTGATTGCAAAAATCATGATACTTATGTTATATGTTGTATTTTCTGTTATATTCCTGCAGGTGCAAGTCTGAGAGGTGGCCATGCAGAATTCCTTCCCTGCAGGAAGCAGAGGAATCCCGCAGGAATTCAAGAGCACTTGTGCAGGATTCCTTTGTAATTCTTTTTAAATTCCTTCATTATGAAAAAATGAAGTGACCTTTACATTTTTCTGCATGATTCCTGTTGGACTTATTGAAAGGAATTTCAAACACATAATGTTAATGCACTTTTATTAGTCTTAATTAGTGTGTCTTTCATTTCTTAAGTTAAAAACATCATAAGTAATCCTTATTTACATTCCAGACCTGCCACAGAATGAGCCTGACCATAAAGATGACATGTTGAGTAGATGGTTGAGACCATGCAGGACAGAAATTTGGCAAGGAGCTTACACCACAATTAAACAAACACTATCCAGACTGAATTATGTGCCCACTCATCACAACCTGGGCATGATCCTCTCCCTCTGTGAAACACCAAATTAGGACATTGCGGTGTGATATGGTGACTGTAAACCCAGCATGTGACAGTGCAGAATAATCATGTCCAGTGAACACAGCGATGCAGAAACTATGCGGTGTATACACAGTCAACAGGACCAAGACTCTAAACATAACCAAAGCACAAAGACGCACATGAGGATCCACTTTCACTATGCAATATAATGTAGAAAGTGATATACTTTTTTTTGTGATTTTACATTCTTTTTCCTCTGTCGGGAAGAGAAATGCACGGTGCAAATATGTTTAAGCTAAACACAGACAGCTTGTCACTTAAATTTCCATGAGAACTGCATGTAAACTGCGTTAACACACACAATTACCAAAAAATATAAACACACATTGCATAATCCAACACCAAATTACAAATGTGATTTCTAATACACGCATTTACATTCACTGTTCATTTTTCAACTGCGACACAGCTCAATAAACATTCTGTAGCCAGAGGACGACTAACATTTAAAATACATCTCTGAAGGTAATTTCACAGTTAACACAGAATCTAAGATTTAGAAATATTATATACATACAGAAACAGGGTGCAGGCGGAATATTATTCTAGACTCCTTGAAGTGCCATTTCCATTGGTACTAAAGGGGTGACCTTCCTTATTCTGCCATTTCTAAAGACTAATACTGGTTTCTGCTAAAAATACGTCTTTTCACTTCCGTAAATACTGTACGTGTAGAGATGATTATTGTTCACTGAAGTAATGTTATCCTTTCATGTCTCTCCTATACTCCAAATGCTGCACCTCTGTCAGAATTTGTAAGCTTGGATGAAACCCTTAAAGGGACACAAATTTTACACACGGTGAAGTCGTCATGGGGAGTACTACTCAGCCTGTGAAAACAGTTGGCTAATGTCTTCTGTGGCTCTGGAGGAAAATACCCCTGATGATGTTTTACTTATAACAGCCTGTGAAGCAAACTGCAGGTGTGGAGACTGAAAGATGTGGTCATTTACCAGGTACAGAGAGTAGCCTACATCAAAGATCATATCATATTGTCGTGTTGCATTATGGGAAAGGTCAACCCTGTCTCCTAGAAATTTCATTTATATACTACTATTTTGCAACAGAAAATAACTTTTAAAGGAAAAGTAATGCTGCATGGATTACGTTTTTATCAACATCAATGGCATCTGCAGATATATACAGTCGATACATCATCAGAACATTTCACAAGTAAAAGTAGTGACATTCCCATCAGCTTCAGCTGTACTTTGTGTGTAGTACTAATTAGCAAATGTTAGCATGCTAATATGCTAAACAAAGATGGTCAACATGGTAAACATTATACCTGCTTAACATAAGAATGAGTGAGCATGTTAGCATACCGACATTAGCATTTAGCTCAACGTACTCCTGTGCCAAAGTACAGCTTCACAGAGCTGCTAGCATGGATGTAGACTCTTAGTTTTTTTAGTTTTGTTCCACAATATATGTTCATGGTAGCTACAGCATGATTAAACTGTATCTATGTTCAGGTGTTCACAGCACTTAGAGAAAGATTGTGGTCTTGGTTTAACACTTGTTAAACCTTTTTTTTTTTTTTGCGTTCTATCCATCTTTATCTAAGGTTCTTATTATCACAATGTTTTCTGAACAAACACACTTCCCTTACATGCAGTCCTCCTGATAGGCCCGTCTGCCATTCATCATGCTCAGACTCGCCATGGAGTGATGTGTGCTGCGGACGGAGGTCACGCGTGTGTTACAATGTGTCGAGCTTTGTGAGGAGCGTTGGAGGATCATACGACAGCAACAGCACAGCTGCTGGTTGAACTGCTTCTGAAAGGTCTTGCTCAGCAGGTAAAGGGCAAAAGGGTTGAGGCAGGAATTGGTGAAGGCCAGAATACGAGCTACAACGCTGCACACAAAGTGAACCAGGGAAGTGTCCACCTGGCGGGAAAGATGTTGTATAAGATGAAGAGACAGACAAATAGAGGTGTGCAGAGTTTTTGCACTAATAATCATCCAGACTGGTTTATTTTCATCTGAAGCGCCTCCCATTAAATGTCAGTAATTGCTTTTTACAAACAAAATAATGCAATATGTCCCAATGAGCTTTTATGGCCTGTTTTCTTATCAATAGATTTCTCTTTTTTTATCAGAGACTCCAGACCAACTTTAAATTCATTTAGATCTCTTCCCATTATCTACACAACCTCCAGTTTATTTATTTTTTATGGCCCAGTGAAATTCTGACTCCACTATCCATTTCCAACTTGATCATTAACACTTATACTGCTAAAAGTTATTAATTAATTTAGGTAGATGGTTAAAATATTATGTTACAAATGTTATTTTGTAGATTTTTTAGGCACTTAACTTATACATATACACATGAGGAATACAAATAGCAGTAGAAAACAATTAAATACAGTAAATGAAACTGTATAAATGATTTCTAACATCTAGATGTAAGCCCAGTCCACTTCCAGTATAAATCTGAATACAAATACGGATACAGATAGTAACTGTGCGTTACACTGTACACAAACAGATAGAAACAAATAAACAGGTGTACTGTATTAGAAATATAGAGAAGTGCTTTTTTCTACCTGGGAGTAGTGATAGGAGCGGTATAAGTAGATGACGTGACTGGGAAGCCAGCATACTGCAAAGAGACCAACAAATACCAACACTGTCTTGGCCAAGCGCTTTCTTGATTCAACCTGTTAGTTGCAGAAAAAAAACGTCAAAACCAAAGAGCAATAGACATTAATGCTTAATAGACATTAAACACATCCAGAAAATTAATGTTTAATTGTATTTGTGCCAGTGGTGGAAGAAGTATTCAGATCTTTTACTTAAGTAAAAGTAGCAACATAACAATGTAAAACTAAGTCGTGCATTCAAAGTTCTACTTAAGTAAAAATACTCATCGTAAAGCAGAATGACCCCTTGCAATATTAGATTATTATGTATACTGATGCATTACTGTGTGAACAGCTTTTTCATGTTGTAGTTAGTGGAGGTGAAGCTACTTATAAATACTTTATGTAGTGTTGGGTTGTTTAATCTGTAACATATTTTATAAATGTTTCACCTTTTCTGAATCAGCAAAGTAAATTGTAATTATAGCTGTCAAATAATTGTAGTTGAGTACAATATTTGTCCGTGAAATGTAGTGCAGAAGTATAAAGTAGCATAACATTGAAATACTGTAAAGTACAAGTACCTCAAAATTGTACTTATGTGCAGTACTTCAGTAAATGTACTTAGTTACTTTCCACCACTGATTTCTGCAATATTAACCAAACAAATGAAACAGGGCTGTAGCTATCATTAAGGTCACTGAGAGTATGCCATCTGTATTATTTCTGGGAATTTGGGGGGATTTAACCTTGGGGAGGTCCATGCTAAATTTTGGGTAGACTGTATTTTAAATTTTACTCAGGATTTTACATTTTGACTAGTTTTAGACCAACCAATAAATAAATAAACTAAAAATTAAGTATTTTCCCATCAAAATTGTACTCCTGCCAGTGTGGAGGAGGCTTTGAACCAGAATTTAGACCATGTTGGGTCTGAATATAGCAAAAAAAATATTCTAAAAAATAAAATAATGAAAGCTTAGAGACTTTTTTCCTGAGGGGTGGGGCACGTGTTGACCTGGGTGGGGACTCATGACCTCAGTATATCGTAAATCAGGCTACGGCCCTGATAATGACGGTTTTAACACTGGCCTGTTGTCTTGCATGCACATTCCCCTCCACAGGCAGGTTTGAGGCGCTCCTCATCAGGCTCCGGGCGATGAAGGTGTAGTACACGGATATGACCAGCAGGGGGATGACGTAGAAAATGAGGAAGGAGGCCATGGAGTGGATCTTAGGGTGCAGTTCTCCAGCATGGGGATAAGGGGCGCAGGTGACGAAGCTCTCATTGGTGGCGGTGACGTTGAAGGTGTGGAGGTCAGAGAAGACAGCCTCGGGGATAGCCAGGACCAGAGAGAAGAGCCAGATGAGCGCCGCCCGCAGGACAATGCTGGTAGTGGTGCTTGATGTTTGGATGTCCAGGGGCTTCACAATGGCCCTGTACCTGATAGATAGATAGATAGATAGATAGATAGATAGATAGATAGATAGATAGATAGATAGATAGATAGATAGATAGATAGATAGATAGATAGATAGATAGATAGATCACACAATTAACATAAAGATCCAGGGAAACTTAAACAAATGTACATTTATCAGTAGGTTATGTGTCTTACTGTGAGAAGCCATGCTGAC